>APFE030716463.1:163330-198856 GCA_000404065.3 Pinus taeda | reverse complement strand
ACTTATTTCCATAAAATAAATTATAAATCAATATAAATAATATTAGAATGAATTATATATAAGGAATTATTATTTTAAATAAATTAATGAATTAATTTTTAAGCTAACCATGAATTTATTTTACCTGATTTAACTTATTTCCATAAAATATATTATAAATTAATAATAATAATATTATAATATTAACAATATTAAATTAATTTTGACCTGGGTCCTTTAGTCAAAATTAGTCGTTTAATTAGCCGTTGGAATCTCTGCTCAGACTATTTAACATGCTAAGCTGGATCTGTTTCTTCAACTTGTCCTGACGATGAACCACACTGGTTGGTTCGAAACGCGTCGACAAAAGCCTTTCTATATGTGATTTACGCCAAAGCTCTTCTTACAACTATGATGAATCACAAAAGCCTCAATTCTACACTTAAAATATTATTTTTATGGCTTTTAGTCTAATTTTTCCCTAAATCCACTTGGTTTCCCTCATACAAATAGAGGGAATTCAATTTATAAGTATTATTGTCACACTCACTCATTTTTTCTCTTGTTAAAGAGTGTGCACTAGCTCTCTTGTCTCTTGGATGCAATGGATCAGTAAAGGATAGTGAATTATCTTAGAAGGGATAAAATTGCTTGAAAGATTTTCTCTTGGAATGATGAAGTGATGCTATGGTGAATTTTTCTATTTTTATTGTGAGTATCTTCCTCCATTTTGCAATGTTATAGAATTAGGGTTTCTATGAAGTTTTCATGATATGTTGAATATTTTATGGCTCTAAAATCTCCTTTGCAAGATTTGTCACCAAGTATCCATCAAGGAAATCTAAAATAACATTCATTGACCTTAAATCTCTGATTAATTGAAAATCACTAGAGTTTGATTGAGAGGATTCCTCTCTCTTGCTTTCTCCAACCAAGGTCTTCCACCTTTGACCTTGCCCTTTCTTGAATCCATATACCCAAGATTGATAAGGCACTAGCCTTTGTGTGTCAATATTTTAATATTTTACCTTTTTTCTTAATTTTTTCCTTCTAGACTAGGGATAGATTATAGAAAACTTTATATTAAATAGCATAAAATACATTAAATGTTATAGTCCTAGGGTTACATCTTGCATCTCTTAAATTGAATAAGGAAAATATTATCATTTTTATGCATTTTTCAGTAATAATTATAGGGCTATTGTCTAGTGTTTCATAGTTGTTCTATAAATTTTCAGCCATTGAAAAGTTTCTTCGACCTCTTCCTTGTTTTCCTTTTAATAGTATATTGTTTATCATCGCGTGTGGGCTATTTTTATTATTGTTCTAAATTTTGTACGTTGTAAATTTCCTTTATTTTAAACCGTAATTTATGATAAAAATCACTTCATTAAGGTAGCATGTGTTTGGAATTTATTTGAGCATCTTCAAGACTTATCTAAGACCTCTAGACTTAGCCATAGGTTCTTTGAACTCACTACCTCATTTAACCCAGAGCTCTTCCTTACTGAACATATTTATTTGTGTCTAATAATTAATTAATAGGTTCCTTAGAGGGTATTTAGCCTAGGAGTCCTTAGGTTACTTAATCTCTAAGACCTATTGGGGGAGCCTCATTGGGATAATTCCATCCATAAAACTACAAGGGAACAACAATTAAGGTGGCGGTGGTGGTTGATTGCATTGTTTCTCTTAAATTGGAGTGCCCATTGACCTGCTTTGCACTAGGCTACTAAATTTTGTGGTAACAAGCCAAAACCAAACATTATTGGCAAAACCATCAAGAAATACATGCCTGTTGTCTACTCAAGTTTGGTCTTGGCTGCAACATGGCCAAGATTGTTTAATTTTGGGGGATTCCCTTAGAATTTCAAGCCTCCCAGAAAGAGTTATGTGATAATATTATCTAAATTTTGGGGGATTGCCTTACCTTTTCAAGCCTTACACAAAAAGATCTATGATACAACTATTTAAAGGATTGATAAGAAAATTGATAAATGGATTATAAACCAATGAACTTGGATACCAAATTCCAAATCTACACCAAAATCCTAGTCATTACGCATGCATGATACTACTCCTATTAGGTTTTTTCAATTTCCACTTCTCACGATCATATATAATATAATATGATATGTGTGGTTGCATCAAAATGCACACTATTTGTATTCAATTCAATGTTGCTTACTACAGTTCGTTTTTGTGATAGATCAAATAGAAAATATGTATATTAAGAGAGTTGGGTTTGTTCCAGACAATGTGAAATCTATATTATATGTATTTTCATTGTTCGACGAATCCTTGTAGTAGTCGAAGTTGCCTGATCATTGGCATTAACTAGATAGTTGTAGGTTGATCGACTAGCTAGAAAAAACTCTCATGCCTTTTCATGGGGGTTAATTCCAGTTGGACAAAGGGCTTCCGTTGAGTTAATTGGAACCTGCGTTGTATACTAAGAGAATGGGGAGGAAAGGGAATCATTCACACAATGCACATGAAACCAGGGTTAGGTAATTTGTGCAAAATGGATCATCCAGGTAATTGATGGAAAAGAAGCATGGAATGTACTGCTCAAAAACAAAATAGCCTTTAGATCCCCTTGAAGTAAAAATACCTGGAAAAATCTAAATCTTTAAACTCTTATCACCACTCTAGCCCATGTAGAGATTACATGGACGTTTGTTGCAAATAGTAATATTAGAATGCATGAGAATTCTCAAGACTGAACTCTATTGTTAAGGTCGCATGATCAAAACATAACTATCCTCCAATAATACTACATTTGGTGGTCAATTGTTCTACTTATAAAGTCAAAGCTCTAGTAGAAACCACCCAACTCTTAGGTAAGCATCTATTTTGGTGAGGCTTCAGAAAAGTCACGAACCATTTTGATGCTCAAGTTTGGGAGTGGAAGGCTTGGGCCCTAACCATATTTAAAAGAATAATTTCCTTGATTTTGGAATAGGTCAAAACCCTTATCCCAAATAATTTGGTCATCAACCTCAGGTTTCCAGCTTTGATAGCTTGGTGAAGGGACTTGAGATGGAATTATGCTAAGGCCTTCAAGCAATGCATGCCAATTGATGCATATAGATGGTTGTGAGTAAAATGACTTTCTTGGATGCAAATATTAATAAATCTCCTTCCCTTTTCTCGTATTTGTTTGTTAAAATTATTTTATAGATTTCCTTTTCTTGAATAGTCTGTATGAATAGGAAAGCCATGTTGCTATCTTTCTTATCATTCATACAATCCTAAAGATCAAACCAAGTGAGGTTCGAAACATCAATTGAAACAAAATATAATGCAGCTATGCATGAAAATATCTATAAAAAATTATGGAGACTCAAATCAAAATAGGAAACTTATCTATGTAGGCTCAGATCTATTTGAAAGCCTTTTTTTGGAACAAAAAAGTTTGAAACATCAATTGAAACAAGATATAATGCAACTATGCCTAAAAATATCTATCAAAAGTTATGGAGACTTAAATCAAAATAAAAAACTTAGCTTTGTAGGCTCAGATCTATTTGGAAGCCTTTTCTGGAGTGAAAAAAGGCATTGCTCACTTGGCCTTGGCCCTTGGAAACCCATCTCCAAGCCAAAACTTCAACACTTAGAGGTGGCCTAGCTAAGATTCTCATTCTGTGTCAAGAAGGAAACTATAGAGCATTTGTTCTAGTTTTGTGATTTTGTCATATCAACCTGAGCATAGGTTTCTAAGTTCTACAATCAGTTTCTCTCTTCCCATATCCTCAAAAACCAACCTTTTAGGAGGTGAAATTCCTTGGGTTGTTGAGTTCAATGCAAAGTAGTAGATGCTCAAAAGAGAAATTTTCTTCTTTCCTTTGGATATAATATATATATATATATATATATATATAGATATATAAAATAGAATCTAGCATAGTAAAGACTTCACCTAATATGACAACTAACTGATATGTGGAAATATCCATTTACATATTACAACAAAGCTTGAAAACCCGCTCCAATTAAATTTTTGGGCATTGCACCTTGAACCATTCATAGGTAACCCTATGCTAACTCCCCTACTCACTTAGTTCAGTCTCACAGGTCTGAAGGCCAAACCTAACACTCTACTAGTCATTTTGTCTGTGAGCCATAAGAGAGGCACCATACTTGGCCTCACTGCCTGCCCCTCAGAAAAAAGTGTTCCCACAACTACCCTTAGTCATTTATGAGATTAAGAAGCCTTCTAAACCCAAATAGGGCAACAATGAGTGGGAGCCCATCATCATTGTTCCTAAGTATACTATTGACGAATGGGGGTCAATACAGGGCCCAGGCATGATCCTTGCTACTACATGACATCGTGCAGGCCAGCTGGTTCTTATCTTAATTTTGTGGTACTCATACTTATTTTAGTTTTACTCATTATTTTGCATGTCTGGTGATTTTGGTTATGCCCTTAAATCTTATTAAATGGCTATGTTATTAGCTCATGGAGGTTGTTTGTTGTAGTCCATCTTTTTTCTATAAAATGCATGCAAATTTTGATCAATGTAATAGTTAAAAAAAACATTCCATTCGTAAAATAGGGGCAAAACTTGAAATTATCAATTGTGAAATGAAGCATTTTCTTAATTAAAAACATAAGAAAAAACCTGAAATGGTCAAAACATTTACAAAATCTGCATGGTAGAGTGGCACAAACACAATCATTTGAAATGTCACCCACTTGGCATGCTACAAACATGAACAAATAAAGAAAAAATATTTGTCTTATATTAACTAAAAAATTTCATCAATGGGCTACACACAAACCTTTTACATTCTTCAATTAACAGTAGAACAATGGAGTAAAAAATGAAACCATACATGCCCGCATTTGGTAGTTATCGACAAGTCCTCTGATTCATATTGCCAGTGGTATTTGAGACAACAACAATATTCTCTGGATTACAATCGAATATGAAACATTCATCATTCACCGAGCCAATGTTATCGACGATCTTTTCTCTCTTTTTGGCTGGTTGAAGAAAGAGAGGAGATTTCTCTATAATTTCCACCTCACAATCATCATGAACAACAGAAATAGAAGCCCTGGAAGAATCTAAATGTTTGTTTATGGAATTCCCAGATTCAAAGTTTGTTGCCTCTCCTCCTCCCACCTCCTCTGAACTAATATCAAGCACAATGGTCTCCGAACTCATCCCCTATTCAGTGTCTTAGCCCTAGTGCCATTAAAAAGAGGTATCAAGAATAAGCTTTATTGTCTGAATTTTTTAGTATGGCCTACCCAAAACCTAGCTGCAAGCTTTCAAGTGCTCACAATTCAGGTATAGTTGCACTGAACATGTGAATAATATGGTCCCAAACATCCATAGCAAGTTCTTATGGATTCAAAACCATGAATTATAGTAGGCCTGTAGAAAATATTATTGTTTAAGGGTGTATAAAAGGTATGCTTCAGAATGGATCAACTGGGTCCCCTACCAATATATGATATTTGCAGATGCAGTTTTATAGTGCAAAATTGATAGCACTTGAGGGCACACCTTACATACAAATAAACATGGGTATAGCACTACATTGAAGATGAATGGGTTAAAGAGTGCGAACACTAACATCAAACCCAACTAGAATCTACTTCAATGTCCTTTGAACCTTCAATTCAATTGGAATTGAAATTCAAAACCATCCAATACCCAAATGGATTTTCTCATTATTGAATTGAATTCCTTCCTTCTTTACTTTAATCCTTCTAGAAGGAATTCAGTTCAAGAATGAGAAAAACCAGCTGGTTGTTGGGAGGTTTTGAATTTGGGTTCCAATTGAATTGAAGGTTCACAGGATATTGAAGCCCATGCAAGTTGGATTTGATGTTAGTGTTTACACTCTTTAACCCATTGATATTCCATGTAGTGCCATACCCATGTTTATTTGTATGTAAGGTGTGCCCTCAAGTGATATCAAGTTTGCACTTAAAATTGCATCTCCAAATATCATATACCAGTAGGGGACCCAGTTGATCCATTCTGAAGCATACATTGTATGCACCCTTAAACAATAATATTTTCTACAGGCCTACTGTGGTTCATGGTTTAGAAGCTAGAAGGAACTCTTGCTATGGATGTTTGGGACCATATTATTCACATGTTATGTGTAGTTTTACTTGAAATTTGAACACTCGAAAGCTTGCAACTGAGTTTTGGGTAGGATCTACTAAAATATTCAGACAATAAAGTTTATTCTTGATACCGTATTTTAATAGCACTAGGGCTAAGACACTGAATAAGGGATGAGTTTGGTGACCATTATGCTTGAAATCAATTTAGAGGAGGAGGGAGGACAAGAGGCAACAAACTATGAATCTGGGAAGACCTAAACAGGCCTTTAGATTCTTCCAAGGCTTCTATTGTCATTGTTCATGATGATTGAAAGGTGGCAATTATAGAGAAACCTCTTGATTTTCTTCAGTCGGCTAGAAAGAGAGCAAAGACTACCGATAACATTGGCTCGGTGAATGATGAATGTTGCATATTGGATTGTAATACAGAGAAGATTGTTGTTGTCTCAAAAACCACTGACAATGACTCAGGGGACTTGTCAATAACCGCCGAAAGTGGGCATGTATGGTTTCATTCTATGCTCCATTGCTCTACTGTTAATTAAAGAATGTACAAGGTTTGTGTGTAGCCCATCGATAAAATTTTTGAGTTAATATAAAATGTATATTGTTGCTTTATTTGTGCATGTTTGGAGCATGCCAAGTGGGTGATGTTTCAAATGGTTGCATTTGCACCATTATACCATGAGCACGGATGGGACTACTCCAAATCCACTCCAAACACCAAAATTCTAGACAACCAAAACTCGATAATATACAACCAGTGTATCCTAATAGCATATAGCTATAAATATTTGATAACATAAATTTTATATTTTTTTTTCAAAATTCAACTTAGACATATTTCCAATTCTCAACCAATTTTAGATTTACTCATTTACAGAATACCAAAATTGGAAATATGTAAAAATTCTACATCTTTATGGACTTATCTCTTCATCTCACCGACTTGAGCTTTAATTTCTTGCTTATTAGCTATATTAAATAAAAAATTATGTATATATATAAAAGAAATCACTCTATATTAAATTAGAAATAAATTAAATATAAGTATCATTATAACTTGCATACATAACTACTTTGTAATGTAGATGTAATAAAGTAAACATTTTAGATATGAGATCAAACTAACAATGAATATAAAATTTCATATTTTTTTCTTGCTTGGATTAATTATTTTTTGGACTCACTATAACGTAGCATTTTTTATTATTTATCTTAGTGCCTATTAGGATTTTAGTGTTGTAGTCCACATGGGGTAGCTCAAGCCGCAATGGCCGTGGAAATGAAGTCTCACCGAACCGGAAGTCTTGGGTTCAAATCTTGGGCTACCCTTCCCCGTTGAGGGGTACTTAATGGACATGTAAATCGGAGAGTCCCACCCCAGCCTACAAAAAAAAAAAAGGATTTTAGTGTTGTATCTCTAGTATAAGAGTGGTGGTTAGGATCTTCCTGTTGCATCTCTACTAAGTATTTCATCTGTTGATCTAGTTGTCCATCTTTATCGTGATGATGATCCTCAATAGGGGTTCGAAAAACGTCTACCCTAAATTATCCTTGTGATTTCTCAAAATCATGAATCATAGAAGCCTCCAATCTGACATCAATAGAACCATTTAATTAAAAAAAAAAAAAATTCTATTAAGAATAGCAGTAATTTGAACAATGCATAGAAATTAGCATGGCATAATATAATAAAAAAATTCCACATTTTTTTCTTCATTGGCTTCTATTAATTCTTTTTCCAAAGATTTGCTTTGATTAATTATTAACATAAATAAAGCTATTTAATTAAAAATTCCTAGTAAAAAATGGCAATAATCTATGTATAAATTTGAGCAAGGCATAATATAACTCAAAATTTTTCTTTCTCAAAGATAATAAAACATTACAATAAATAAATTCATTCAAACAATATTGAAATATTACTCAATAATGTATCCCTTCAGTGCCCTAATTCTTTATGACTACAACTATTTGATAAAATATATTTCATATTTAGCTATATCTTTTTCAAAACTAAACACAAATAAAAATCAAATTCTACCATTATTTAAATTCTCAACTGATATAGATTTACACATCTACAAACTACTAAAATTGGAAACATGCAAGAATTTTTATAACTATGTGGATTTATGTCTTGAGCTCCCTAGCTTGAGTTCAGTTTTACGCTTATTTCCTATATTAAATAAAAATAAATCATATATATTATTATAATATATATATATATATATATAATATATATATATATATATATATATATAATTTATTTTGAGCGTGCGACCAAAACAAATTCGAAATGATAATAACTTATCTTATATATAAATTTAAGCAAATGCATAATATAATTTAAAATTTTACTTAAAATAAATAAATAAATAAACTAGTTGTAATAAATTTTCCAACAAAGAAGCCAACGTGAGCAGTCATTGCCTTGATAGCAAGGATTTTAGTCCCCAAAGATTTGAGTTTCAAGTCTCAATGGATTAAAAAAAATATGCAACAAAGAAATTGATTCAAACAATGTGAAAATATCACTTAGTAATGTATTTCAACAGTGTCCTATCTTTGATAAAATAAATTTTATGTTTAGCTATACTTTTTTCAAACCTAAACACGTAAATATCAAAATAGAAAACATGTAAGAATTTCTATATACATCTCCAAAATACCAAAATAGAAAACATGTAGGAATTTCTATACCTAGATTCGTCCTCAGCTCCCTTAGTTCAACTTCCTTGACCCAAAATACAAAACACCAAAATAGGAAACATGCAAGAATTTCTATACACATCTCCAAAATACCAAAATAGAAAACATGTAGAAACTTCTATACCTAGATGGATTTATGTCTTGAGCTCCTTGACCCAAAATACAAAACACCAAAATAGAAAACATGCAAGAATTTCTATACACATCTCCAAAATACCAAAATAGAAAACATGCAGGAACTTCTATACCTAGATTTGTCTTCAGATCCCTTAATTCAACTTCCTAACCCAAGAATTTCTATAAGTATATGGATTTATTTCTCGAGCTCCTTGACCCAAAATACAAAACCCCAAAATAGAAAACATGCAAGAATTTCTATACACATCTCCAAAATACCAAAATAGAAAACATGCAAGAATTTATATACCTGTATTTGTCTTCAGCTCCCTTAGTTCAGCTTCCTAACACAAGAATTTCTATAACTCTGTGGATTTATCTCTTGAGCTCCTTGATTTTAGCTTCCTAACCCTCAAGATTTATAGACTCGCAATTCTAACTAAGAAACCCTAGAAATATAGCTCTATTGATTCAAATAGGGGCTCTAGTCTAATATAGTAAGATGTTGTAATCTTAGATTGGATGCTTTTGTGATTCATGATATAATGATTAAGATCTTCTAGAAAATCACATGAAGGATTATTGGTCCACACTTTTCGAACCTCAATCTAGCTTCATCATCAGGATTGAGGTTCGAAACACATCCACCAATAATCTTTCATGTGATTTTCCGGAAGAATGAACCTAGATTGAGGTTCGAAACCAGTTGACCCATAATCCTTCATGTGATTTCCAACCTCAATCTAGCTCAATCTAGCTTTATCATTAGGATTGAGGTTCGAAACACGTTGACCAATAATCCTTCATGTGATTTTCCAAAAGAATGAACCTTCATGTGATTTTCCGGAAGAATGAACCTAGATTGAGGTTCGAAACGGGTCAACCAATAATCCTTCATGTGATTTTACAGAAGATCTTAATCAAGATGTTGTAATGTCATTTTAACTTTTTGACTCATTCAGTAATAATAACCAGCATAGATCCATATTTACTCTGGATCTACTAAGTGGAGGGATCAAATCTTTTTTCGCTCTATGCTAGTTTGCATATTAAGATATTTGATCCCTCTTAGGGCTTAGTAGATTCAGAGTAAACATGGATGTATCGTGGTTTAATTCCCCCTTTAAATAGGCTACATTCCACTTGAATACCATGGGTCAATACCATTGGTTCTCAATACCATGTGCCATATTTATTTTTATTTTTATTAATATTAGGGTTAATGTTTTTCTGTATGGTATTAATAATAATTTGGCCCATAGGCTTCACATAAATAAAACCTTCATTTTTGAATGTTTGTAAATATAAAGTAAATTAATGGAGTAAATATAAAAAAATGTTTTACTTATTTACCATACCTCTAGTTTATTTATATTTTTTTAAATTACCATACCTCTTTTATAAATATGGTATTTGGCTCATGGTATTTAGCCCCGTGGTATTCCCCTAACTAGGTTGTAGAGCACCTCTCACCCCAAAAATAATAATAATAATAATAATAATAAATAATAATAATATAAATAATAATAATCCTTGAAATAAAAAGATTTGATATAAAAAATAATCTAGAAATATATATTCCATTGAAAAATTAATATTTAAACTCAATTTAGTTTTTAAAATATTATAATTTTTTATGGAGATTACCTGACATTATTTCTTAATTAAAATGATTACTTTACTTAAATTTTATTAAGTTCATCCATGGTTATTTTTCTTTATTGTTTTAAATTTATAACTAACCCAATTACATATATTAAATGGTTGATAAATTTGGATATGTATGAATCCATAATAAACATCAAAACCCTATCAATTTGTAATAAGCATTGAAACACTTTATTATACATCTCATGTTGCTAAAAAAGAAAAAATCATAAAAACTAACTAAAAGGTCCATCTTAACTCCAGATATGGGATCAAAATCTCTAGAAGTGCAAAAACAAAACTAACTAAAATGTTCATCCTAACTCCAGAACTGAGATCAAAATCTCTAGAGGTGCAAACAATTTAGGAAATATTTGTGATTGGTGAGATTTGATCCCTAACTAAAAGGTCCATCTTAACTCTAGATATGGGATCAAAATCTCTATAGGTGCAAAAACTTGAGGAAGGGTTTGCACTTTGTGAGATTCGATCCCTCTGAATGGTTGATAAATATAGAGTTAAGAGGAGGACCAGCTGGAACAAAGCTAATCAGAGAGAAAATCACAAAAAGGTAATTTTTTGCATGAAACAGGGGTCAGCGCAGATAGGCTACTAGTGCTCTGCAATGCAGGTGCATAAAATGCTAGGGTTCTCTGCAATGCTCTATCAACAGACTAGGGGATGCACTAATCAAGGAAAAGCCGGTTTCTAACACAAAAAATAAAATGCAGCTCATTGAAAGGTCTTCCTAGGGTCAATTCAAAATGAGTGAGGCATTGGAGTCATGTTCAAGAGGTGTAACAAGGGATAAATTCAAGGAAACCACTAAGGGAATGAATTGATCCCCAATGGAGTCACCAATTTGTTATATGGAATCTACGACCACGGAGAGAAGTATCTTCCCAAGACCTAGTGGTTTGGTCTACAACAACATAAATCGAAGGCTATAAAGTTCTCCTTAGATAAATTTGAGAATGGAAATATGCTTACTTGTGTTTCATTGCAAGAACTTCTCTCCTCTTGGCTTGTAATCTCCAACTGTAGCTCTAATAGCTATAATTGGAACTACACAAACAACAACACAAGTCAAATATCTACAACATCTATGTAGCATTATATGATCACTCTATTCAATGGACCAGCATTGCATTGAAATATGTGAATGTAAACATAACATAACACATATAGGAAAATGATATACTCTTTGTATTAATATGAAAGGGAGAGATTTTACAACCAAAAGTGGACGTTGATCTTGTAGATATATCCTCAATTTGACTTGTCCTTCCTTGTCACAATGCACACCTCAATGTCACCCTAATGCATGGGAATGATATCTCTCTTATGATCAAAGAAACAACATAAGGGTATGAATAGTCTCCAAAATTCAACCTCTAGCCTGTGGATGGTAGTAAATGTATGGGAGAGGATGGTAGTTTAGGAATTCTTATCCATTTACCAATCTAGGCTTGAGATCCACTCTTGATGGGAGGATGAACTCAAGGGATAAGAGGTGAAATATCTAAGGTAGGATCAGATAGGATTTAAAGTTCTTATCCAAGGAAAATGGTTGTAACAACTCTTGGAATTTTCTGGAAGAGGAATCTTCATGATTCTTTTTATTTTTCCTGAATTCTAGAATCAGCGCAGCCACAACAAGGGACATTCTGCTCTGATCAGAGTAGGTACAGAACTGAGCAACCTATTGTTGAACACAGGTCCCTAAAGGGCCAGGGTGCGTTGGGCCTTAAAAGCATGCAAATGAAGTAGTCAATTTCAGAAACTCAGGGATTTGGGAGAGTCATTCTTAGGGATTTGTGTAGGGATGATGATAAGGTCCTTATGGATGTTGATTATCCTAGTTTGTAGGCCTATTGACCAGATGTGACAAAATGGCCTATAACATAAATTCTTGGTATTTATTGGTCCTTGGCTTATGCAATCATTACAGTGGTTGATGTTAATATTTTAATACTATTTGGAGAATCATTAGTTTTATCTCAATATTCAAATTTGAAAAATGTGAAATGAATATGTGGAACACAAAGGCTCAACCTTTAATTTCAAATTCTTGCATGGAATATTAACTATCAACAAGCTATGTATATAAAAATTATGTGTCTTTGGATAGAAAAATAGTTGGTTAGCTTGTGAGTTGAAAGAGTTGTTGTGAGACATAATTCGTGAATTATCTAGCAAAGAAAGAAAGATATAAAAGAGCATACATGAAGCAAAATTGAGGAAGAGGAAGCAAAGGCAAATTATAGAATGAAGAAAAAGAGATGGAGGTATTCAATATTAAAGACCATGTAAAACATAATATTAAAACTTTCATGTATTAGGGGGTTGGTGTCTCCTTTCAGGTAGTAGCTTGAAAAACAACAGGTTGGAGCATGTAAGTGGAAGTGGGTGTTTCTAGCAATTTACAACTTGCAGAATAAAATCAAGGTAGAAACATCACATAGGTAGAAGCCTGCAAAAAATTGATGTAAGTGGGGGTGAGTGCTTCCAACAAGTTTTAGCTTTCAAAATAAAAGAGAGGTTGGACCCTCCAAAAGTTGATGTAAAAAGCGAATGGGTTCTTTCTCTACATCACAACAACAAAATTAGTGAATTTTCCATTTATGGGTTTCCACTTATCTCTAGTGTCTACATGTGTTTATTTTATGTGCTGATTCTTAAGTTGTAGTTGAATGTTGTTTATATGTTAAATATGTTATTAATATGATGTATTGTTTGTCATTTAATAGTTCAGATAAATATTGAAAAAAAAAATTGTAAATTGATGACCATGCATGCACTATAGTGATTCACCCCCCTCTCAATATAGTCAAGTTTCCAACAATGAACACTTTTTTTGACCCCCTCTTAGAAAATTTGTGTTGATTTTCTTTGATTATATACTTATCTATTGTAAATCATGGGAAGACTACATTAAACAACTTGATAAACTTCTACAAATTCTTGAGAATAATCAATTGTACAAAAGAATATCAAAATGTGCTCGGTTGGGAAATAATAAGTAAAATATTTTGGGTCATATTGTTTCAAAGGAAAGAGTTAAGGTGAAACCTCAAAATATCTAATATATTACAAAATGGTCTATTCCTAATTGCATCAAGAGTCTTAGAGGATTTTCAAGACATTCCAAGATATTATCAAAATTTTATTAAGAATTATACATGTGTTGCGAACCCACAAACGATGAGGTTAGTTTGGAATTATCTCTCTTAAAGGATGCCATGTATTCTACACCAATATTGGAAACACCTTATTTTGGTAAAACATTCATAATAGAATGTGATGCATCATGACAAGGAATTGGACCATTATTCACAGAAGAAGGGGGGCCATTGGCTTGTGAAATCAAAATATTCAAGGGAAAATATTTGATAAAATATATATGAAAGAAATGGAAGAATTTTACATGATATAAAAGAATGGAAATAATAACTCGTGGAAGGCACTTTAAAGTCAATACTGTTGAGCCCTGAAACTACATATCTGCTACACACTTTCCTAGACTTTTTCCCCTCACCTGGACCTCATAAGCTATTAAAAATCATTGCATATTGATTCTAAAAGAGCATTGAAATGGTTTTCTAACTATGTTTTTGCGTTTGCTGTTTGAATTAGATTTTTCTCATGAGCTGCGGAATGCAGCCACTTTCCACAACTGATTCAACTTTCCATAGCTTTTTTTGTTAAACTCTAGGTTGCAGGTGTCATCGGGCAAAACAAGGCACGTGGGCAAGTTAGAAATGACCTGGACATGGATCAGGTCCTATTGGTTCAGCCGGATTCATTAAGGAAAGCTGTGGTCAATGGTGGTCAAATGGTGGTCCGACGAAGGAGTCCTATGGCAACCAGACTCTATTTTCAAACACGTGAAGGATTCGTGGCCGTTTCTAGATCCCTGGGGTCATGTTGACACTTGTAGGCTGCCCCGCGATGTGAATCCAATAGCCACTCTTCATAGATTGAATAATCTCGGTAACCAGTATGCTAAGCTTACAGACGATGTCCTTTTACGTGTCTTCAGTTAAAGATCTTTCATAGGAAAACAATTATGAATTTTTGTTATAAATAACGCGTTTCTAAACGCATAGAGTTAGTCTTTGTTGATGTAATTTTGCTGTTAAATTTTACTGTTCCGTGACAATAGTCCCACAGTGGTAACGAGAGGATTATTCCTCTGTTATGAAATATAAAGAAGACTCTATTTTTATATGACTACGTGAGCATAATTCTGGACTGATAGCCTATTGACCAAGGCTGTGCAGAGGGCCCCTGCATGCTGAGGTTTCATTTTCCTTATTGCTGTAAAGTTTTATGCATTGTTTCCTTATTTCCATTGCACATATTCCATAGTTTTCCACCTGTGTATATTTCATTTGTTATGGTATTAACATTTCATTTCCGTACATGATTTTTCAGCTCTGTATATTGTTGATAACACTGATCAGTGTGTGTGTGTTTCAGGATAAAGTAGGCCCGAGCATTTTCATAAAATTTTTGCAATAACTAGTGACATGGAATTAGCCTCTCTGCTGACTTTGCTTTTCTTAGTTTTTTTAATTCCAGTTATGCTTTGATTTCAGTTTTAATTCACTTGCTTTGTTAGTTAGTTTAAATATCAGATTGCTCATATCATTGATGTTATCTCCTAAAGCCATAGCTTAGACTACCTGGCGAGCTATCGGACTATGAATGATGTGATTTGATTTTAGTTTTACTTTTCTACAATTAGATATCAACTTGCTCATATCATTGAAGTTATCTCCTACAGCCATAGCTTAGACTACCTGGCGAGCTATCAGACTATGAATGATTTGATCTGATTTTAGATTTACTTTTTTGCAATTAGATATCAACTTGCTCATATCATTGACATTATCTCCTAAAGCCATAGCTTAGACTACCTGGCGAGCTATCGGACTATGAATGAAGGGAATTGATTAGTTTGATTTGTTGAATGCAGTAGCTTAACTCATTTTTCTTTCTATACTTAGATAAGCAGCAGAGATAATGGTTTCATGATCAGTAGTTCATTATTTGTTTGATTTGATTAGCAGCACATTTTCATTCTTGTTCAAGTATTAATTTCATCACTAGTATGTTCTAAGACCCTCTGAAGTGTTAAGTTCTAGAAATCATTATAGAGGACATACTTGCCTTAAATCTATATCCATACTTACCTTCTAGAGTATTCGTAAAACTCAGGGATAGGATTTCCATTCACATTAGGAGATAAACGAGGATAAAAACCCCCAAAACAAAATAAAAATCGAAAACGACAAAAAGTAAGAAAGAGGTTGTCTTGCACATATAGTGCCCCACACTTCATCAGTTTACGACTCCCAGATTGATAATTAATGTAGCAATTTAGGACACACTAAATTCACTAAACAAATACGAACCATGATATCCTAACGTACCTTTTGGAGCAAAGATTGGCATCAAAAGAGCAACAAAAATGGGTAGCAAAAATACAAGGGTTTTATTTTGAAATAATCCACAAAAAGGGTAAGGAAAATGTAGTAGCATATGTTCTTTCTAGAATAGAAGAAGCCTCAAGTTTATATTATACTACATTGTTTATTCTTGTGTGACCAAAATAAGCTCATTATGAATGGAAAAATGACAAGATCACTAAACAAAAAATACAATGTATAAAGAAAGGAAAGAACTTTATGGAACATCAGGAGTGGAAGGGAGATATACTTTGGTACAAGGGTCGAATATTTTTATGCCCTCAATCAAAGTTGAAGAAATGTATATTAAGGGAGTCCCATGACTCTCTAATGGATAGACATGAGTGTCTTCTTAAAACATATCCAAGGATAAAAAAATATTTCTTTTGGAAGGAATGAAGAAAGATATCCAAAAATTGTAAAAGAATGTCAGCTTTTCTAAAGAAATAAAGGAGAGATAAGTAAAATCTTCAGGGTTTTACTTCAACCATTACACATACCTAATCAAATATGGGAAGATATGTTAATAGAATTCATTATATATTTACCAAAATATGAAGGTAAGGATGTCATTTTTGTGGTCATGGATAGAATAACAAAATATGCACATTTTTATAAAATACAAATTAAATATAGTGCAATCCAAGTAGCAAAAATTTTCATGAAGGATATTCATAGAATTTGTGATTTTCCTAAAGTAATAATAAGTGAAAAAGATCCAAAATTCATAGGAAATTTTTGAAAATAATCATGGAAGATGAGTGGAACAACACTAGCTACAAGTTCAACATATCATCCACAAACAAATGGTCAAACAAAAATGATTAGCAAATTTTTAGAGGGTCATATATTATTTTATTATTTAGACAAACAATCCCAATGGATGAAATGGCTTCCTATAGTAAAAAGGTGTTATTATACTACCTATCACACATCTATTAAAATGTCCTTGTTTGAGGCCCTTTATGGATATCCAACTCCTATTATCTCATACATTTTGCAAGATAAGTACAAATTACAGGCAATACAGTCTCATATGGAGGAAAACAATCTGACAAATCTTAAGGAAAAACCTTCACATGGTGCAAAATAGGATGAAGAGGCAAGCCAATCAACATTGAATTGAAAGACAAATTAAGGAGTGTGATTGGGTATTATTGAGACTACAACCTTATGAGAAATTTAAATTCAATCAAAAGAATAATAAAAAGTTAGCTCCAAAATTTTATGGACCCTACAAGAATTTTTGTAGAATTGGACAAGTGGTGTACGAGTTAGTTTTTCCTTCTTCAAGCATTCATAAGGTTTTTCGTGTATCTTGCCTAAAAATTGTTATGGGACAAATTATAACACTACAAAATAGAACTTGCGAAATTAGATGAAGAATGAAATTTAATTCTTGAACTAAGTTATAGACTAGCATTCATAATGTCTTCATAATAGAACCATTATGGATTACCTAATCAAGTGGAAGAATATGATTGTAGAAAAGCTACATGGGAAAATGAGAGTTCATGAAGAAACACTCTCAATTACAAGCTTTAAGGTGAAACTTTTTTTAAAAAGGGAGGGTTATGTTAAGGCCCTAATGAGAAGTCATTTTTAGTGGTTAGGTCATCCAAGTGGTAGGTTACATCGTGACACTTTATCTCCGATTTATAACAAAGGAGATTCATTTGCATAGTCATCATATCTTGTCTTGTGTATTGGATTCATTGTAAAAGGAGATTTCCTCCTTGAAGTGGATTATTATTCTTTGATTTTACTATCATTTTCAGGCATTGGTTCATAACATTACACCCTATATTTAATTTGGAGTTGCTTCAACCATACATCTCATCTCTATTGGACACCTTGGAGGTGGAAAAGCGCTTATCCACTATAAAGTAAAACCTTGACTGTAGTGAGCAATCTATAGTGGACTACATCATGGACACCATGTTGAACAACACCCCCCAATAAAATGTATCATTGTATTTGGTTGTGAAAGTAGGCATTGTGATTGCTAAGGCAAGTGGTTCATGATAAAATAAATCCAATGGAAGACTCCATGTTGTAGGTGAACTTATGCGATGGGGAATATTTCTATTTAATGGAGAAGCATTGATTAAAGTGTCCAACCAATGTCATCTAAAAAACAATCCTAATACTATTAGTGTTTGGAACTCGACCTTGCATCACATTTTCTAGGGATCTCCCATGCAATTTTTGAGGCTTGTATGCCCCACTATCAAGGCAAACTCAATTTGTTTATCTTCATTCCAATGAGCTAAAGAATATCCTTGGTGAAATGTCTAGAAATTCATGATCTTGCAAAGACTTACCTTTATTTCAAACTTTAAGAATTTTTTAGCTCGACATTCACACTCAATACTAATTTAATGTATAGGTTAGAGTTATTCCATATTAGGGTTTTGGCATTATTATAAAATAAAGTTTTTTATTCTTGTGATTAGATTTTAATGAATGACTATAGCTATTATATCCATTTCAAAGATAAATTATCACCATTTTAAGTACTATGTATTGCTAGGTACATTGCAGTTTTTTGCACTATTGATTTAATAATAGAATTTAGTTTTAATTTTTATACTATACTTTCATGTTTTTTATCTGGTGTTCCTTCTATAATGTTATGTATTCTTTCATTTCATTCTCAATCTAATCCAAATCAAATCTTGTCAAGAAAAAGAAGCAATCAATGTTAAGTGAGCATAACAAAACAAAATCTACTTACACTTTGAAGTAATGGTAATTGTATTTTATTACTACATTGTATCAAAATACTCTCATTATCTTAGTTGTAGGAATTAAGCCTTCTATTATTCACAAGTCATGTATGAAACATCCACAAACTAAAATCTAAAAGACATCTAAAGAATTTGTCTTTGACAATTTTGTAGGAAAAACATGGAAAGAAATAGGGGTTGTGACAAATTGACTTAATGACAAACCATTATATAAATAGATCACATGAACTTGGGAATAACTTGCAACAATTCAGTATAACGAAATTGTTGACATGTAATTTAGATAACATTATATTAAAAAAAAAATTAATTAATTAAAGTAAAAAAATATACAAATCAGCTTTAAAATCAATTTAGATTAGATAACATTGTATTAAAAAATAATAAAATACTTAAATTAAAGTAAAAACATAAAAATTAGCTTTAAAGTAAGTTTTAAATTTATATTTTTGAGTTAGAACTAAAAATAGAAAAAATTGGCTAGTTTTATTATAGACAATAATAATAATGACAACTATTTGCTTTTGATTATGCGCTGATCATAGAGAGAAATATCTATTAATTTGTAATAAAAAAATCTAAAAGACCAACATAATCCATCTTAAATCCAAATCCATGTGTAATGTTTTTGCTTTTCCATGTCATTTAATATGAAAGAATTAATACATAACATGCAATAAAACGAAATTACATAACATGGAATTAAATGATAAAAAAATGACACATTAAGGAATTGGATCCCTCTCCATGCTTGATAAAACTTAAGATAGATCTATGTTGATTTAACCTCAAATTTACTCAAGTTGTCACAAAAAATATATCGATTAGGTAAAAGTTAATCAACTAGTTTTTTTTGGGTATAGGACCATAATAAAGTTGTTTATTATAGACTTCAATGATTTTAAAAAACTATAAAAAAATCTTGAATCTAACAACCAGTTTTTTGAACGCATGGAATAGAATTTGCAAGAATATTGATAGAGGTTGCTTCTCAAATCTTTCTTGTAAATTGATCATGACTATCAAACCTCCATTAATTTATCAACTTCTTATCAATTAAGTAAAGCAATTACAATCAAAGATGGAATAGATGGTGTTCACAAAAATGCCAACTAAGAATAGTTGTTGTACACATATACATCGTAGGAAGCAACACACATCTTCCTCAAGAATCTTAGAACATCAAGGAACATTTGTTATGCCTTTGACAAGCAAGATGTTATAACATCCATCATGTGGATGATGATGGAAGAGTGAGGAAGGAGAGCTAAGATGGGTGGTTCATTTCTTACTTTTATTTTTAAATTTGTGGATTGTAACTTGGCCATAAGTGTAACTAGCATAGATCAATTTTATAACAAGCCAAGTGCAAAGTTTTGTCTATTAAAAAAATCCAAAATGTTATTTAAGGAAACAAAGGTTAAAATGGAGATATGCTAATTTATTTATTTGTTTAGGTTGGTTTTTTTTTGGAGTTTGGATTTCAATTTCATTCTGATTATGATAATAATAATTTAATTTTAAGGTCACAACCAAGCCAAATACCAAATTGGTGTATAAGAATCTCTTGTTTGTGGGATAAGGAATGTGCACTTCTCACCACACACCTTGCTTATCTTGTGGTTTTCCAAACTTCCATGTCATTTCCATTACCTATCAAGTATATTCAAAGTTTATCTTTACCATATTTACCACAAACTTATATTATATATATCATGATTTATTTGTTGATCAAAGTAGAGCAACAAAGGTTCTGCTAGCCTAGGTTTGAAAGCTAGCAGAGGGACCCATAAGGCAACCACTTAGTATATTGTTAATTTAATTAACTATTTCCTAAAGTTGGACTTCGAAAAAGTTAAAAATCCTAAAGTCAACATATGATTAGATTTCATCCCTTCATCATTATTTAATCTCACCCATTGAAGGTGATGGTGGGGCCCAGGTCAAATTATAAGAGGGAATAAGGGGCAGAAGTGGCTAGTTTGATTTATCATAAGTAGTGTGTGTTAGCTTAGCAAAAGAAAACTAGGTTTTCAATGGCTAGCAAAAGACCAACAACCAAGAGGAAGAGAAAGAGAAAGAGAAAGGGATAAATAGCTCTAACTCGACCCAGCTTTAGCGTGGCCATATAGTGCACAATATTGCACAGAGAAAGGGTGGAGATGCATGTCTTCTCAGTGCATATAGGTGCAAAGAGGTTGCATTGCACGATCATACAACAACACAAGTGCACAGGGGGTGATTTGTTTCTACCTGGGAATTGTTTAGTGGGTTTTCTGTGATTAAAGGGAAGTGTTCCCTTGCTGCAATTTTTCTGAAGATAATTTTTGTTGAAAACAATAAAAGAGACACACATAGTTTGCAAGTTTTCCCTTGAGTTAGGGTTTCCTAGCTATATCTAGTGTCTTATTGGTTTTATCTTTAGTTTTATTTATTTATGTTGTGCATTTTATGCTTAGAAAACTTGGTGTATTTGTAATTTAAGTTTCGGAACAAAAATTATTTGCATTTCTAGTTGCATGCTTAGAGAATTACAAATTATTTACTAGGTTTTAAGGGAATCTTACCGACAGAATGTGCCAGGGATAAGCTTCTAGATGTGGAGAAATTATGGGGTGATTGTGTCTAAGAAGAAATTTGCAGACATGCTTAGTAAGGGTCTCACACCAAGACTAAATATGAAGAGAAACTTTTCCTATCCAGTAAAGGGTGTAAGCCAAAGGGCACGAAGAAAAGTGGTGGTGGTGAGCTGAGCTCCAAGGGAGAAAGGAAGGAGAAATATCTCAACAAGATCAAGTGTTTTTCGTGCCCATAGTTTGGGAATTATGCTACTAAGTGCCCAAACCAAAAGAAGGGGTCCAAGAAGGACGAGTTCTTTTCTCATTTTGAGAATCATTTCTCACTTATTTCTTGCATGGAAAGATTTATGGGTACCAACTTGTGATGCATAAACAACATTGTGTCCTATCATATGATGGGGAACAAGAACTACTTCAACAATATGACAAGTAATGGCATGTAGTTCCATATTGAGATGGGATATGATGGGAAGTATCAAGTAGAGGGCACTAGTATAGACAGATTTGAGAGGGAGTTGGGAAACCCTTTGCTTATCAAAGATGTTGATTATGTTCCAAGGCTTAAGAAGAACCTCATTTCAGTTTTGAAATTGGAGGGTAAGGGGTATGAGGTGACCTTCAGATAGTGTAGGGTTTTCATAAAACCCCCAGACCACAAGGTGCCTGAGAAAATTAGCATTAGACATAAGAGCTTGTACAAATTTCACTTTGAGACAATTGTAGCATTAACCAATAGAGGGGGTCATGACTCTGGCAATGAGCTTAGGGATCTATGGCATAGACACTGTGAAAATTCCGAAACTCGGAATCCTACTGCAACAACTGATAATATTTCTTCTATTTGTTAAATTAATTAAACAATCTATTTGCAGTTTCCTACGACAAATATTGAACCATATACACTACAACCTTAACAAAACAAATATTGCGGAAGAAAAATAAATGTTGGAAAATTAGAGAAATTCTAGCACACACATAAAGATATTAACATAGTTATTTTTGGACAATTGTCCCGGAAAAACCCAATGTAGGAAAATCAGTGCAACAAATGAGGGTTTCTTTATTAATTTTTCAGCAGTAATTCAAGTACAAGAATTCGGACAAGAAAACAGAAGGAAAATACTGAGAGAAATTTAGTAACAAATTTCTCACTCTCCATAGCAACTACCTGACCCCGAGATGGACCCTCTGCCCATACGCTGGTGTCTCTGCATCACCCTCTGTGCATTGGCTGTGCATTACTCTATTGGACTATGTCTCTCGTCACGTTGTCTCTTCCTGAATTCGTCCTACACTTCCAGGACCACTATTGATACCCTCTCTCTCTCCCCCACAAATCACCCTCTGGCTCTAGCTCCTTTACTGAACTTCATCCACTGAGAAAATTGACTACCTGGGCAACTGAGTAACTGCATTGGTGTGTTCTCCATCTACCCATCGACTTCTTCTTATAATCTTATGTTGGAGCACCAACGACCAATATTAAAACATAACCTATGGCCCATATTATTTCCCTGTCGATTCGTGTGAGTTTCTAGAACATTCACGCCATGACTTAATTAATTTTGATTAATTAATCATATTTCCTAAGTTTAGACTAAGGAATATTACAAATTTATTAATTAACTTAATTAATTCGTCTCTAGGTAGAATTTCCATAAACGATTTTTGGGTATTGGAGAATACATATATTCTAGCCTCTCCACCAAATCTCGTGGCTAGAACGCATTTGATGCTATAAAAACTAACACTCCCTCTTAGCAAGGAAAGTGTTCTAGTGCTGCAATTGCTGCCACAACACACTGTCTATGCCCCATCTCCTATGACACTGTTGGTGTTTGGCTATTGTTTCCCACCAACTATTGCGCAAATCTGATATATGTTGCATCTATGTTATTGTTGAAGTTGTTATACTACTGCCAACTACTGCATTTTCACTGCAACTCCCTTTGATATGCTTTTGTGCAACTGAGAATCCATCTGTTTATGTTATTGAAACGGGTTCTCTACCATACCCATATGTTCCCTAAAATGTATGAACTGAGCTCTCCCTAGAGCTTTTGTGAGTATCTCTACTACCTAATCTCATGTGGGAAAATACTGTAGCTAGACTACCCCACACTAAATGCAATCTCTGATGAACTGACATCTTATATCAATGTGCTTCAACCTATCATGAAATCATGGTTTCTCAGAGAGTTTTATGTAACTTTGATTATCACAGCAAACATTGGTCACTCCCATATTCTTCCTGAAAAAACTCACGATGAGATTCCTAAACCATATACCTTCGCATGTAGCTATGTTGGATGCCATATATTAAACTTCTACTCAGCTTAGTGCTACTGACTTTTGCTTCCTTCTACACCAAGAGACCATCCTTGATCCAACACTGAAGCAATACCTAGAGGTAATTTTCCTATCCACTGAAATACCTACACAATCTACATCTATAAATCCACATAATCCGACATCATCTCCTTGAGTGTATTTCAACCCATATCTCATTGTTCCACACACATATCTAAGAATGTGCCTAGTTGCTGCCCAATATACCCTTTTTTGTTCTACCATGAACTGACTAAGGGTATTGACAGTGAAACAAATGTCTGGCCTAGTGTTAACTAGATACATGAGAGACCCAATGAGTTGTTTGTACAAGGTGTGGTCGACTTCTTTGTCCCTTGATGCATCTATCTTCTTCCCTTTAGTGATCATGGGCATCGTCATGGGTCGGAAATCTTGCATTTTGAATCTCTTCAGAATATCTGTAGTATATCTCGCTTGCCCAAGGAAGATCTCCCCATTCTTCTGCCATACTTCCAATCCCAGAAAATAGTGCATTAACCCCATATCCTTCATGTCGAATTCTTCTTCAAGGTTCCTTTTGCAGTCCTTTATGAGCCTTGATGATCCTATCAAAAATAGGCCATCTACATACAAAACTAGAATGAGAGGTTCATTCTCCACCATCAAATAGTAGAGATTGGGATCTGCATCACCCTTAATGAATCCTAATTACTGCAAATAATTGTCAATATGACCATACCACGCCCTGGGTGCATGTTTGAGCTCATATAGGGCTTTCTTCAAAATGCATACATGAGTGTGCTTCTCACCGTTTCAAAGCCTTCATGTTTCTCTACACACATCTCTTCTTCTATCACTCCATTCAAGAATGATTTCTTGATGTCCATCTGGTGAATATCCCATCCCAACTGCGTTGCTAGGGATATAACGGATTTGATAGAGGTGTATCTAGCAACTAAAGTGAAGGTCTCTTCATAGTCTCTTCCTTCCTTCTGTGCATACCAATTCGCCAAAAATCCAGTCTTGTACTTCTCTACACTGTCATCTGCAGCGTACTTGATCTTGTAGATCCATATAGAACCTACAAGTGATATGTCTTATGGTCTAGGCACTACCTCCCAAACATCATTTGTCATGATAGAACTGTATTCTTCTACCATGGCATCCACCCACACCTGATGTTGTGCGGCTTCCTAAAAGTTGGATGGTTCTATAACCTAAGCTACCAAAGCTTGATTTGTGTCAGGATGCTTGTGATGTCTCTTATCTGTCCTAGGAGCTCTGACAAACTCCTCTACATCCCTTAAGGTCTTATGCACTTCTCTACTGGCTCTACCACTGATGGTGGGAGGTTCAATCAATTCCTCCTCCTACTCCCGTTGCTCCGTCTGCTGAGAAATCCTTGGATCTCCTACCCTCGAGGATATACTGGTATTGGTCACCATACTCGATCCCCATGACTATCCTCCTACTTGTCCCACTTGTTGTCCCTGCTGTTGGACTAACAAAACTTTTACTGACTAATCACCTACAGAAATTTCTTGAGATCTTTTGAAATCTTTATCTTCCATGAACTTTACATCTTCCCTCACTACAATTTTCCTGCTACTAGGAATGTAGATCTTGTATGCTTTTGAGGTCTCGTGATACCATAAAAGGAACCCCTTCTCTATAGTCTAATCCAATTTACTGCATGCTTCATCTGGTATGTGGCAGTAAGCCACACTCCCGAATATCCTCAAATGACTTAGTTCAGGCTTCTTTCCTGTGACTACCCCCTCTGAAGTTTTCTTCCCCAATGCTCTATGAGGTGTTCTATTTTGAATGTACACCGTTTTGTTGCATGCCTCTACCCATAAAAATCTAGGCAAATCCTGGTCATACAACATAGCCCTTGCAGCCCCAACTATTGTTCTGATCTTTCACTCTGCTACTCCATTCTACTGAGGATTATATGGAGTTTTCCATTCTCTTTTGATGTCTTCCTTCGTGCAGAAGCCTGTGAAGTCTTTATCTATGTTTTCTCCACCATTATCTAAATGTAGCACCTTGATATTTTCCCTGTCGTGTTCTCTATGAGAGCCTTGGACTCTCTAAACTGATCAAAGACCTCATGTTTGGTATTTAAGAAATATATCCAGGTCTTCCTGGAATGATCATTAATAAAGGTAACGAAATATTCACCACCGCTAAGAGCTCTAGTGGACATAGGGCCACAAATATCTGAGTGTATCAATCCCAACAAGCCATTTTATCTACTGTCAATTCTAGGAAATGTTGTCTTTATGTACTTCCTAAGTACACATCATCTACACACATCATCATGCTCTTTGCTGAGAACTGGAACTCTTGTTACATTTTCTTTGAGCATCCTAAATGCTCCATGGTGTAAATGTCCCATCTTCCTGTGCCATAGTTCATTCAACTCCTTCCTATTGTTATTATCACTACCTACTAGTGCCATTGGAGAATCAAGCTACAACCTGTATAAATTGTTGCTCCGAGCTCCAATTTGTCTCGCCTTCTTCCAGCTAGTGTTTGACTTACACTTTCTTCCCCACGAAGTGTACATCGTACCCCTTGTCATGTAACTGGAACATTGAAATTAGGTTCATACCCAATCTTGGCACATGAAGTACATTAGTAGCACTGATGTTGGATCATGTTTCTGTCTAAAATTCTATGGTGCCTGTCCCTACCAGAGTACATTTAGTTTTGTTGCCCATAGTGATATGGAATTCCATCTGCTCCTCCTGATAGCTAGAGAAATATTCTCTAACTCCTGTCATATGAGTTGAAGCTCCACTATCAATATACCAGACACTAGATGATGCTGAACATAACAAGCATGCAAACTCATCTTCCAACCTAGAAGATAATCACAAGGTTTCTTGACTGTTGATTCTATCCATTATTTTCTGTGTTATTTCTCCTTTCCTTCCTAAGGCTGATTTTCTTGCACCAAAATACTGTGTCCCAGCTGGAAATCTACTTTGCAAAAAAAATATTGTTGATCCCTCTACCTCTGGCAATCCTCGATCTAGAAAATTTAATTTCTCTATTGACTATCTTAGAGAAATAGACTTTTCCTCAAAAACTGACCCTCCTAGCCAAGGGGACTACCCAGCCTTTGGGGCTTCGAGAAGCTACTTATGTAGTGCTACGAAGCGCCTTCTCCTCTCTACAATTGAGCTCTCTAGATTCTATCTGTGCTTTGATACCATGTGAAAAATTTGAAACCTGGAATCCTACTACACCAACTGATAATATTTCTTCTATTTGTTAAATTAATTAAACATACTATTTGCAGTTTCCTACGACAAATATTGAAACATATACAATGCAGCCTTCACAAAATAAATATTGCAAAAGAAAAATAAATGTTGGAAAATTAGACAAATTCTAGCACACACATAAAGATATTGACATGGTTATTTTTGGACAATTGCCCCGGAAAAACCCAATGCAGGAAAACCAATGCAACAAATGAGGTTTTCTTTATTAATTTTTCAGTAGTAATTCAAGTACAAGAATTCGAATAACAAAACAGAGGAAAAATACTGAGAGAAATTTAGTAACAATTTTTTCACTCTCCACAGTGATTCCCTAACCCCAAGATGGATCCTCTGCCCATACGCTGGTATCTCTACGTCACCCTCTGCACAATGCCCTGGTGGATTGTGTCTCTCCTCGCATTGTCTCTTCTGAAATTCGTCCTGCACTTCCTGGACCACTGCTAATACCCTCTATCTCTCTCTTGCAACTCACCCTCTTTCTCTATCTCCTTTGTTGAACTTGAGCCACTGAGAAAATCGATTTGCCTGGGCAATTGAGTAGTTGCACTGGTGTGTTCTCCATCTACCCATCGACTTCTTCTCATAATCTTATGTTGGATCACCAATGACCAAGATTAAAACATAATTGATGGCCCTTATTATTTCCATGTTGATGCATGTGAGTTTCTAGAACATTCACACCATGACTTAACTAATTTTGATTAATTAGTCATATTTCTTAAGTTTAGACCTAGGAAATATTAAAAATTGATTAATAAATCTAATTATGTCGTCTCTAATTGGAATTTCCATAAACGATTTCTGGGTATTGGATAATACATATATTCTAGCCTCTCCACCGAATCTCATGGCTAGAACACATATGATACTACAAAAACTACCAGACACATGGGACATCTACACCATGGCGCACTGAGAATTCTCAAGGAGATAGCGACGAGGCTACCACAGTGCAACATGGACCAACATGGGGTGTGCAAGGGTTGTAGAATTGGTAAGTATTCCAAAGCATCTTTTCCTAGTAGAGACAATAGGGCCAAGGGCATCTTGGACCTTGTTCATTCAAATCTTTGTGGTCCCTTGTTTTTAGTATCCCTCATAGGGTACAAGTATTATGTCACCTTCATCAATGATCGCTTGAGAAAGACTTGGATATTTTCTATGAACAAAGAGGATGATGTCTTCTCAAATTTTTGGGATTTTAAGGCCTTGGATGAGAACCATACTCACAATAAAAACAAGGCATTGAGGTCATATAACAGTGGGGATTACACCTCAAATGCATTCAATGCGTTTTGTGCAAAGGAGGGCATTAGGCGGGAGTTTACCACAACATATAACCCTCAACAAAACAAGGTGGAAAAGCACAAAAATAGGGACATAATTGGAGTGGAAAAATTTATGTTGTATGACCAGGGGTTGCCCAAGTTTCTTTGGGCTAATGCATGTAATACACCATTTTTTTTTGCAGAATCAAAGCCCACACGAAGTGTTGGGGCGAGTTACACTAGAGGAGGCCTTTACAGGCAAGAGACCAAATGTGTCACATTTCTGGATATTTGGTAGCCTAGTGGACTGCCATGTACTAGCAAAGAAAAGGTTGAAGTTGGAGCCCACGACAAGACAACCAAGGCATACAATGTATACATACCAACACTCAAGGAGACAATAATAAGGAGAGATGTGAAGTTTGAGGAAGAAAGGGCTTTGAGGAAGTGCTTAAAGTGTTAGAGGAGCAACATGCTCCTAAGCAAAAGGCTCAACCAACACCTCAAAGTACAATTGTACACAATGATGGGCAAGCTGAACAACATGAGGACAAGGGGTTCACACAGTTGGAGGAGAGAGTGGAGCCCACTCAGGTTGTGACTCCCAACACAAGGAGAAGGAGAGCAAGATGGGTAGAGTAGTTTATCCAGGAGGCATAGGAGCAAGTTGGTGCTCCTGGCACATTAGTTCGACAAAGCACACAACCAGAGAGATACACATGGTATATGGCACTCATGACAAAGTAGTTATTGGATGTCAAGCCTTCCATCTACCAAGACGCAACAACTCAACAAGTGTGGAGAGATGTCATGGTGAAGAAGTATGCCTCCATCATGAAAAATGATGTTACAGAGGTGGATCTAAGTCTAGACGGAAAATCCTTGGCGGGCTCTCGCTCGGTCGACAAGATCAAGCATGGGGTTGATGAGAGCATTGAGAAATACAAATCAAGATTTGTGGCCAAGGGGTTCTCACGGGTAGATGATTTCCTACTATGATACATTTTTTCCATGGCCAAATATTAATTTGTCAAGACCATTATAACCATTACATCTCAGATGGGGTGGAAGATCCACTAGAGGGATGTTAAAACAATGTTCCTCAATGGGGTTGTTGAGGAGGAGAATTAAATTAACCAACCAAAGGGGTTTAAGACATGTGACAGGGAGACTCATGTATGCAAACTTAAGAGAGCCTTGTATAGGCTCAAACAAGCTCCATGGGCATGGTATGCTCATATCGACAACTACCTTCAGGGATTGGGCTTCAAAAAGAGTGAAGCAAGTCCCAGCCTCTACTACATTGTTTTTTGAGGTGAGTCGATCATTTTGGTGTTATACGTGGATGATATGATTTTGACAAGCATAGATAAGCTCATCCAGGAGTGTAAGAGAGAGCTTGCAAGCAAGTTTGAGATGAAGGATATGGGGTTGATGCATTATTTCCTTTGATTGGAGATTTGGTAGGAAGATGGGGCGATATTCTTGGAGCAAGGTAAGTACACCCTAAATATTCTGAGGAGATTCCACATGTAGGATTACAGGCCCATGACCATGCCTCTAGTAAAAAACTATAGGAAGGTGGACATCTAGATCGGAGTGAGTAGATTCCATGCTTTATTGACAATTGATTGGCTCACTAATGTATTTGGTGAACACACAACTAGAAATATGTTTTGCAATTAACTCTTTGAGTTAGTTCATGGTTGAGCCTATCAAGGCACATTGGGTTACTGCCCAACGTGTGTTGAGGTATCTCAGGGGGACAACAGACTATGGATGGTGGTATAAACATGCTAATAGGGTGAGGCTTGAGGGCTTTACTAATAAAGATTGGGAAATAAGTTCCACAGATAGGAAAAGCAGATCGAGCTACACATTCAATGTTGGATCAATAGTTGTTTCTTGGTTTAGCAAGAAGCAGTGATCATTTGCATTGAACTTAAGAAAGGCCATGTACATGGCTGTCAGGCTCATAGTGTGTGAAGTTATCTAGTTGATGAAGTTTCTCATGGGCTTATTTGGACATGAGCTAGAGCCCACCGTGATCCACTCTGACAATCAGATTTGCATTAAGCTCTTTGTGAATCCAATGTTTCATGATCGCTCAAAGCACATCGGGATACACTATCATAACATTAGGGATATTATTCAAAGAGGTACTATCAGACTCCAGTACATACCAACATACGAGCAAATAACAAATGTTTTGATCAAGGCCTTTCCACAGAGCATATTTGTTTACCTCAAAGATAAGTTGGGTGTAGTGCAGAGCACCTTCCTCTCTAAGAAGAAGTTTTGATTGGAGTAGTGCATCAAGGGTTCTGCTTGCCAAGGTGTTAAGGCTAGTAGAGGGACCCACAAGATAGCCACTTAGTAGATTATTAATTTAAATAATTATTTCCTAAAATTGGACTTAGGAAAAACTAAAAATCCTGAAGTCAACATATGATTAGATCTTAGCCCCTCATCATAATTTAATCTCAACCATTAAAGGTGATGGTGGGGCCCAGGTAGAATTATAAGAGGGAATAAGGCACATAAGTGGTCAATTTGATTAGGCATAGGCATAGCATGTTATCTCAACAATAGAAAGAGAAGGGATGAACAAAACATCAACGACCAAGATGAAGCGAAATAGAAGGGATGAACAACTCTAACTGAACCCAACTTCAACATAGTCGTATAGTTTGTAGAGAAATGACGTATTGTGCATATGTACAATGCATACATGTGTGTAGAGAGGTCATATTGCATGACCCTACAATAACACAAGTGTGTAGGGGGTGATTTGATTCTACATGGGAGTTGTTTGGTGGGTATTCTGTTGTGAAAGGGAAGTGTTCCCTTGCTGTGTTTCACAAGTGTGTAGGGGGTGATTTGATTTCGCCTGGGAGTTGTTTGGTGGGTATTCTGTTGTGAAAAGGAAGTGTTACCTTACCGTGTTTTTCTTGAAGATAACTTTTGCTAAAGATAATAAAAGAAACACACAATTTGCAAGCTTTCCTTCGAGTTGGGGTTTCGTGGGTATATCTAGTGTTATGTGTTGAATGTGTTTTGTCTTCAGTTTTATTTATTTCCATTGTGCATATTATGGTTAGGAAACTTAATGTATATCTAATTTAAGTTTCAGAACAACAATTATTTATATTTCTGATTGCATGTTTAGTGAATATCAAATTAGTTACTCAATTTAAAGGGAATCTAACATTATTAATATCTCAAATTTATCTCTTCAATATTTGGAGAGAATTTCAATATAATCTCATGAAATTGGATTAAACTCTTATTTTATTATGATTGAGTTTTTGGCACAATGTGAATAACATATAGAAAGTAAATTATAAAAGGAAGTATATAAAAATAATGCAGTTAAAATGAAAGAAAAAGACCAATCGAAAAAAAACCAAAATGTTAATCATAACAACACAAAACTGAAAATATTTTTTTTTATAAGACAATGTAAATAGAATAAACCATTTAAAGAAAATAAATTTTACATCTCTATCAACCAAATATTACATTATCAACAAATACCCATCTTAATCTTAAGTACTAAAACTTAATAAAACATTTAATAAATATGGAAAAAAATTTATATTATTTTTTAATTTTATAAAATCCTCTTTCAAAATATATATAATAAACTAAAAAATACACCCTACTGTTGTCGTTTGTATAACACCTCACATCTCTTATAACCTCAAAAAAAAAAATAATATAAATTAATCAATTGCCATCCATATAAAATATATCGACATTATCCCTATTCCTCTTCACCATTATACATCACCCTTGCTTAATTCTTACTCAATAATTTAATCATTTGTTATTAGTGAAAATATTATTTCTTACATTGATTGTGAGGCTAAACTTTGTATGGAATGGCGCTAAACTTTGTATGCTAAACAATGATTGTGAGGCTAACAACTGCTTTGCAGGCAAATATCAACTTTAGTGAAAATATTTCATGTGTGTTGCTTTCTGAGTAAGGAAAAATATGCTGGGCATATTTGGCATTATCCATTCAATGCTAATAATTTGATTTTCTACCTACTTAAAACAAACATATGCCTGCAATTATCAATATCAACGCTTGGATTACTTCCGTCATGGAATAAGTAAAGGATTGGAACTTTGAGAGGCTTGGAAATGTACACTAATCTATAGTTGTACTTAGAGCTGGTGAAGTGGCCCGCATCTGCTCAACAGCAGGGAATTGAACAGAACTACTGAGTTGGAATAGTAGAAACACCCCCAGGATTTTGAATATTTGATGCTACTTGTGGCACATGTGTGGATGAATCACATAAAGACAACACCTGTTCGGAAGAACTAGCTTGAATCATAGGCTGCACTTCTGAATAGCTGTATGGGTCAAGACAGTTCTCACATGTATCTGTAAAAAAGGTATCATAGATATACAAATTATCATCAAAATCACTGCCTAGTAAAACTTCTTGTGCCCAATTGAGTTCATCTTCAACTGTAACATTTCGAACGGAAGTAGCATTCCTTGAGAGCACGTCAATAGAATCCCCCTCGTCAGCATTCCTTGAGAGCTAAAGAAGTCTCCAAGGTATTTTGGTCATTGTTGCTTGACGACAACATATTCGAAGGTTCTGTTGTCACCATCGGGTTTCTTTCTAAAGAACTTATTTTGCTTCCATGACATCTTGTATCCATGATACTGGGGCCAGTTCCATAAAAATGCAGTATGTCCCCTGGTGTGAAACCTACATGCATGTTTAAAATCTAGCCAGGGAGATAGTGGCCATGCTAATAGATGGATCCTACACGATGCACAGAGATACTTCCATTATACAATGAAACCATTGCATCTGCATCAGTACTGGCATCATAACTTGTACTAACCTGATCCATTGAACTGGTGGAGCTTGCAATTCTAATTTAAGTCCACACAATTTTTTCATTATGGAGAAGTAAATGAGAACACAAATCAAAGACAGAGATAAGATAAGATAAGATAATTATATTTATGTCCAACTGATGACCACAAAGTAGGTCAAAGGGACTGTTGAGTACACTGATGTATATACAAAACGGGAGAACCAAACCGTCTCCTATAAAAGATACAATGCATGAAGTAAATCAACATCTGGCTCTAGCGGAGAAGATCCAGGACCTAATAGGTCTGAGGATCATACCCATCTCTCCTAACATCTGAGTCTGAATGAATAACGCAACTCAACAATATCTGTTGGCCCGATGAAGGGCCGATGGCAAGTGCAGACTGTCCAACTGCGGACCTGGTTCGATACCTTGAGGGATCAATTGAGAATTCTCCAACACCTTAAAGAGTATGTCTAATTGCACTTAATGAAACTTTAGGACACCACAACTAAAATGTTGATGACTTCGAGAAGAGTGTTGACCTTGGGATTGATCCAACATTGATGACCACCACCTCCTCTTCCTCTAGAGCCTAAAAGATTTCTCAATGACGCTAGGATGTTACCAAGAAATATACCCCAGAGACCACAAGACACCCCTAAGTTGGCCTTGCACCTTCTTGATGGATGTTTGTTGGGTCCCTATAATATTAGTGATTACCCCATTAATATTGTAATATTTTTGTGCCCCTATTATCCCCATATTGTTATTACTGTGCCCCATAGAATCCCTCTATTATTATTTTTGTGGCGTTATATTATTATTATTAGGTCGGCTGGGTTATATTGTGACTCCTTAAACTCCTATATATAGAAAGGAGGTTTTGTCATTTAAATAACCAAGAATTGTTCCTTTATGTAATGTAAAGGAGGTTTCCCCTTCAAAGAGGCTGAATTCTAAGGCGTTGATCTATTTTTTCTATCTTTTCTTGAGCCGGTTTCATAACATTTGGTATCAAAGCTTTGGATTCTAGGGTTTCGCTACTTCAAACAGGTCATCGTGGCATTTTCTCTATAACTCTTTTCTGCGATGTTTCATAAGCTAAAAACAAAACCCATTTGAGAAGAAAACGTGCTGAATCTCGGGTCTGAATTTCAGAGCTGTTCGTGCTCTATTTGCGGAGGTGTGATCTGAGGAAGTTGGTCTTCTTGTAGACTTCTGAATTTCATTCCAAACAGGTGACCTGGGGAAAATCGTCATAACTTTCTCTCTGAGCATCTGATTGAAATTTCGTAAGAAGGTACAGAAAGAGGATGGACTTTAGTTTCTTGTATATATTTTTTAGAGCCAAAGGTCAAAATAGTGACTTGTGGCATGTCGTACAAGTTTGCTCTAGTGAACTAGTCTATAATCAGGCCACTGTGGGAGGTTTTGCATAAATCTTCCTTGGAGAATCCAATTGGGATCAGATTGGTGGCATTGGAAAGAGGACACAGAGGGCTATTTCAGATCGCAATTTCAAAATTGGATAATCTGAAAGTACAGAGATACATCAGAGGAAATATCGAGCTCCTACAAAGTGAAAACAGGTGTGTAGATTCTTTTAAATTTTTGCTTAAGATTGGTTTGAAAATTTATTTTGAAGGAATTCAAAGGGCATAGTAGAGAATTATTATCGGTAATGGATGCCCTGAGGAAAGAAAATGCAAACACCTAGTAAGGAACCTGAAAGCCCTAGCATGACTCATGAAGAAGAGGAAGAAATGCTACATGATACATCAAAATTACAAGAACAAGTGCAACAAATGTCACGCTCACAAAAGCTAACAGAAGCTAAGATAAATGGCGTGGAATCTAATATAAAGGGCATGGAAGCTAACATGGATGATTGGAAGATAGATTTGAAGAGAGACATGGCAGATTTGAAGACAGACATGGCATATTTGAAGACAGATTTGACAAATTTTCTACAAGAAATACTTACTAATGGTGAAAAGGTTGTAAAGGAAACTCATGATGCGAACAAAAGAAATGTTAATCATGATTTCATAGGCTTTAACGTGGGATCGAAGACCCACCATATTCCAAAAATCGGTATGAGGAATTTTGATCGCAAGGATCCCGCAACATGGATATTACAGATGGAGCAATTTTTCGATCTCAATAATGTGCAAAACACACAAAAGGTATGTATTGCACTTTATATTTGGAACCAAACCAGTTTGTATGGTATCAATGGCTTTTGCTCTCGTAAACGATTTACCACTTGGGCAATTTTTACGGAAGAATTGATAGCACATTATGAGGATACAAAAAGCAACACTTTTTTTAGCCAATTGATAAGTCTCAAACAAAAGGGTTCAATAAGGGAGCACATTGAGGAGTTCCAAAAATTGAACATAAAGGTAAAAGATATTCCAGAGGAGCATAGGATTGATGTGTT
>APFE030716463.1:67656-159604 GCA_000404065.3 Pinus taeda | reverse complement strand
AGTGATTACCCCATTACTATGGTAGTTGTACCCCTTATTAATATTGTTGTGCCCCTATTTCCCCCATATTGTTATTATGTGCCCCATAGAATCCCTCTATTGTTATTTTTGTGGCTTTATATTATTATTGTTAGGTCAGCTGGGTTATATTGTGACTCCTTAGACTCCTATATATAGAAAGGCGGTTTTGTAATTTGAATCATCCAAGAATTGTTCATTTATGTAATGTAAAGGAGGTTGCCCCCTCGAAGAGGATGAATTCTAAGGCGTTGATCTATCTTTTTTATCTTTTCTTGAGCTGGTTTCATAACAATGTTTCCCTATTCCTAGACCAATTTGTTGATGATGATGCCTCGATATCCCTCTAGAAGGGATAATACACCTTTCTTGATGATGACATTGTGCCCTAACCTTGTGAAATCACCCTCATGAGGCCTAGATTGATGATGTGGGCTTAGTTTATGGTGATATCTTGATGAGGAGGGTCTTTCTTGATGACTGAATACCTTTTTAATGAAGAGATGACCTTGAGTTAAAAAGAGGTGAATTGTTATGTTTTATCATTGAGGGAGCTATATTTTACGTTAGCTTGTGACCTACATGACTAGTAAACACTTAAAATATTATTTTTAGGGCTTTTAGCCTAATTTTTCCCTAAATCCATTTGGTTTCCCTCATACAAATAGAGGCAATTCAATTAAGTATTATTGTCACACTGGCTCATTTTTTCTCTTGTTAAAGAGTGTTGTGCACTAGTTCTCTCGTCTCTTTGATGCAATGGATTAGTAAAGGCTAGTGAATTATCTTAAAGGGAATAAAATTGCTTGAAAGGTTTTCTCTTGGAATGATGAAGTGATGCTATGGTGTATTTTACTATTTTTATTGTGAGTATCTTCCTCCATTTTTCCATGTTATAGAATTAGGGTTTCTATGAAGTTTCTATGAAGTTTTCATGATATGTTGAATATTTTATGGTTTTAAAATATCCTTTGCAAGATTTGTCACCAAGTATCCATCACGGAAATCTGAAATAACATTCCTTGACCTTAAATATCCGATTAATTGAAAATCACTAGAGTTTGATTGAGAGGATTCCTCTCTCTTGCTCTTTCCAACCAAGGTTTTCCACCTTTGACCTTGCCCTTTATTCAATCCATATACCCAAGATTAATTAGGCACTAGCCTTTGTGTGTCAATATTTTAATATTTTACATTTTCTTAATTTTTCCTTCTAGACTAGGGTTAGATTATAGCAAAATTTATATTAAATAGCATAAAATACATTAAATGTTATATTCCTAGGGTTAGATCTTGCATCTCTTAAATTGAATAAGGAAAATATTATCATTTTTATGCATTTTTTAGCCATAATTATAGGGCTATCGTCTAGGGTTTCATAGTTTTTCTGTACATTTTCAACCATTGAAAAGTTTCTTTGACCTTTTCCTTGTTTTCATTTTAATAGTATATTGTTTATCATCGCTTGTGAGCTATTTTTATTATTGTTCTAAATTTTGTATGTTGTAAATTTCCTTTATTTTAAACTATAATTTATAACAAAAATCACTTCATTAAGGTAGCATGTGTTTGGAATTTATTTGAGCATCTTCAAGACTTATCTAAGACCTCTAGACTTAGCCATAGGTTCTTTGAACTCACTACCTCATTTAACCCAGAGCTCTTCCTTATTGAACATATTTATTGGTGTCTAATAATTAATTAATAGGTTCCTTAGAGGGTATTTAGCCTAGGATTCCTTAGGTTACTCAATCTCTAAGACCTATTGGGGGAGCCTCCTTGGGATAATTTCGTCCACAAAACAACGAGGGAACAACAATTAAGGTGGTGGTGGTGGTTGATTGCATTGTTTCTCTTAAATTGGAGTGCCCATTGACCTGCTTTGCACTAGGCTACTAAAATTTGTGGTAACAAGCCAATTCAGGAGTGATAGAGGGAGCTATTGAACATTGGAAACAATTTTTTTTTGAGTGGGGCAACCTAATGTTCAAGCCTATGACCCTAAAGTTGATATGAATTTCATGGTAATGTTAAATTCTTAAAGTAAAAGTGGCATTCTTCTTTATCTTTCATTTTCCTCCTTTTACTTAAAATTTTAACATTACCATGAAATGACTCAGGATGTTTGAGAGTGGTTTTGCCCTCTTTAGATTTCTTATGGAAAAAGTATAATTTTAGATCTCATTCAAAATCCAGCAGACTTATCATTTTTTCAGGATTTCAATATTGGAGGATTGTAGGGGATACTCCCAATCAAGCACAAGACAAGAAATTAGAAATTTCTCGTGGCTAATTTTGGATATTGTTATTTTCATTATGTGATCATTCATGCATAAATGTGATGTAAATTTAGAAACTTATAGTTTATACATTGACATTGGATAGTTTAATCATAATGTAATAAATCATAATGTTTCATGTATGCTTTATGATTGCACATATTTCTTAAATGTCCTAATATATATATATATATATATATATATATATTGTTTGTTGAAACATGGCAACAAGAATATTCCAATTTAATTTGTCCTTGAATTAAATTGTGAATTAGTATCGAATTTGGTCTTAACAACTACTTGGAAATAATTAATTAATTTATTTTAAATTAATTAGTTCGAGAAATTCAAGTTAGAAGTCTTTCTGAAGTCATGCAAGAGTTATCCCTTAAATTAAGGAGATAAGATTGAGTTATATTTGAGCTGTAATTAGTTAACTCAGTTTAACTGAGTTAAGTCTAGTTAAATTAGTTCCAAATTGTTTGAGGAACTAATAGTGAGTTAACAGTCAGTTGATGCATTAATGCACTCAACTAGTGCTACTCCAGTTAACTGAAGATTCCCTCATCAGAAACTCATGCATTTCTATTCTGAGAAAGACCCAATTGAGATTAATGTTCAAGGACAGTGCACTATCAGTTGCATGTGTTTTCTCATGGAGAAAACTCATGCATGTAGTCAAGGATTCATCCTTGAGGATTGCACAATTTTGAAGGCTTGTTTTCCACTTAGTAATAGGCTAATCATCCACAAGGAACAACGCAAGGAAATAGGAGCTTGGAGGGCAGAGAGGAAGGCTGGAGAGAAGCCAAGATTGCTTGTGAGAATCTATGAGGATTGTACTGAGAGCTGGCTAGCTGTGAGAACTAAGGCTTTGTATAATTCCTATGTATTTCCACCATGTATGATAATACAATAGTGTGGGGTTTTTATCTAAGACTTTCCCCAAAGTATTTTCATGTGTATTGTGCCATTGATTCTTCTTCTTCTGGTTATATTGTTTGAAATGGACTTTACCCTCATCGCATGCATGGCGTCATCGATAATGGGTTGTGTTTGGTATATTGACAGTGGAGCGTCATTCCACATGACCGGTGATAAAAATTTGTTCAGTGCCTAGGAGGAGAAAGACCTCAAGATGCACATAGACATGGTGACGATGAAAGGTATAATGTTTTAGGAGTGGGCACAATTGCTTTTCAGAGGGAGCATGGAGCTCCTCTCACCTTGACAGATGTGATGTATGTGCCTGGACTGAAAAAGAACTTGTTATCGGTCGCGATGTTGGAGGACAAAGGCTACGATGTTGTCTTTAGTTAAGCAAAGGCATTCCTAAGACACATAGCCATGGGTCAGACCAAGAGGATAGGGATTCGAGTGAAAAATCTCTATAAAGTAGATGTAAATGATTGTGTAGCATTGAGTACGAAAGAAGAATTAGTGAAAAGCCAAGACATTAGCAAGTTGTGGCACAGGTGATTGGGCCATTTGCATCATGGGGATTTGAAGATAATATAGTAGATATTTACAGGACTTCCCAAAGGTAAACTTGAGCAAGTTGACACATGCAAAGGTTGTACCTTGGGAAAGTACACCAAGTCTTCCTTTCATGATCAAGACAGTCAAGCAGAGGCTATCTTAGAGTGAGTTCATACTGATTTGTGTGGACCATTCTCAACGGTATCCACAACGAAGCAAAGGTATTATGTAATTTTCATTGATGACTATTCTCGTAAATGCTGGATTTATTTCATGTAGAAGAAGGACCAAACTTTCAAAAAGTTTTGTGAGTTCAAAGCTTTGGTCAAGAAAGAGTTAGGGAAGAAGATCAAGGCCTTGAGAAGTGAAAATGGTAGATAGTATGTCTCTCAATAATTTAAGGACTTCTGTGTAATGGAAGGAATTAAACAAGATTTGACAGCACCTCATAACCCACATTAGAATGGGGTGGCCGAGAGGAAGAACTAAATTATTGTAGGGGTAGCATGGGAAATGCTGCATGACCAAGGCCTACCACTTCACTTGTGGGCTGAGGCATGCAACACAATGGTCTAATTGTAGAATAGAAGCCTGTGTCACATTCTTGGGATGAAGACACTAGAGGAATCTTTCTCTGGTAAGAGACCAGATGTGGGTTACTTCAGGATCTTTAGCTCATCGGTATATTTCCATGTGACAAAGGATGCATGGAGGAAGCTTAAGCCGACAACAGAATTGGGGATATTTGTCGGGTACACTGATACACCTCATAACTATTGAGTGTACTTGCCTACTGGTCAGAGGAAAGTGGTTTGTAGAGATCTCAAGTTTGATGAGCAGAAGGCCATGCGAGTTTCCCTTGAGATGGAGCTCCAAATACAGGCTATGGAGGAACTGTTGGTTCCTAAGGAGGAGGAGCTTCATATTGATGCAGAGTAGCTGCATGCAGAGGTTCCAGGAGTGGAGACATCCACTCAAGGAGAGTCTTCCAGAGATGGAAGAAAGTGCACAAGGGAAGCTGACAAATTGTTGGAGGATGCAAGAGAGAATGTGGGAGCACCATCTTATCAACGCAGATAGAGGAGGTCACCTAAGAGGTACACTAGATACATGGCCCTTGCTGGGGAATGTGTTGAGACTGAGCCACCTTCCTTTGAGGAAGCAGTGCAGTAGCCGATTTGAGTTGATGCTATGGTGGAGAAGTATGACTCCCTAGTTCGTAACAGTGTTTGGGACGTGGTTCTGAGACTAGAGAACAAGTCAATTGTGAGTTCCCGTTGGCTTTACAAGGTAAAGCAAGTTGTTGATGGTAGTTTGGAGAAGCATAAGATAAGATTTGTTGCCCATGGCTTTTCAAAAGTTTAGGGGATTGACTATGATGATACTTTTACTCCTGTCGCAAGGTACTCATCTCTCAGATCTATGTTGGCACTATCAGCATAGAAGGGTTGGAAGATCCATCAGATGGATGTGAAGACTACATTCCTCAATGGCCAGATTGAGGAGGAGGTGTACATAGAGCAGCCGAAAGGTTTTGAGACCTTCGATCGTGAGTTGCATGTGTGTCGACTCAAGAGAGAGTTGTATGGGTTGAAGCAAGCACCTCGTGCTTGGTACACGAGGATAGACAACTATTTCACTGGGTTGGGATTCACAAAGAGTGAAGTGGGTGCGAACTTGTACCACATTGTGGTGAAAGGTAATTTGTTGATCATCATACTTTATGTTGATGATCTCATATTGACTAGTGACAATCAGTTGATCATTTCTTGCAAGGAGGACCTTGCAAGAGAATTCGAGATGAAAGACATGGGTCTGATGTATTACTTCCTTAGCATGGAAGTGTGGTAGAAGGATGGGGAGTTATTTGTGTCTCAGGGCAAGTATGCCAACGAGATACTCAGGAGATTCCATATGGATAAGTGCAAGCCCATGCAGACTCCTCTAGCAGGGAACTGGAGGAAGGAGGTTGCTACTTCAAGAGAAGTGGTGGAGGCTACTATGTACAGGCAGCTTGTGGGTTCACTTATGTACTTAATGAACACACGACCAGATTTGTGCTATGAAGTGAACCAAATGAGTCAAGTGATGGTTCAGCCTACCAAGATGTTTTGAAAGATGACAAAGAATGTATTGAGATATCTCAGAGGCACATCTCAGTATGGATTATGGTATAGACAGACAGAGGGAGTTAAGCTATAGGGCTTTACTGATGTAGATTGGGTAAGGAGTCCATCAGATTGGAAGAGCACATCAGGAGGGATTTTCAACCTTGGGTCAGTGGCAATTTCTTGGTACAACAGGAAACATAGGTTAGTTGCACTCAGCTCAGCAGAGGCAAAATACATGGCTACAAGTCAGGCAGCATGTGAGGCCATCTGGATGCGGAAAATCCTAGTTGGTTTGTTTGATCAGAGGATGGATCCAACTGTGATATATTGTGATAATCAGAGTTGTATCAAACTCTCTCAGAATCCAGTATATCATGATAGGTCCAAGCACATCGACATTCAGTATCATCATCTTAGAGACTGTGTAGCGAGGAGGATCATGTTGCTGCAGTATATTTCGACAGAGGAGAAAGATGCTGACATTTTGACAAAGGCATTGGCAAAGTGTAAATTCGAGTTCCATAGAGATAGGATCGGGGTGGTAGATAATCCCTTTCTTGTTGAGAGGGAGTGTTGAAATATGGCAACAAGAATATTCCAAATTTAATTTGTCCTTGAATTAAATTGTGAATTAAAATCGAATTTAGTCTTAAAACTAGTTGGAAATAATTAATTAATTTATTTTAAATTAATTAGTTGGAGAAATTCAAGTTAGAAGTCTTTCTAAAGTCATGCAAGAGTTATCCCTTAAATTAAGGAGATAATATTGAGTTATCTTTGAGTTGTAATTATTTAACTCTGTTTACTGAGTTAAGTCTAGTTAAAGTAGTTCCAAACTGTTTGAGCAACTAATAGTGAGTTAACAGTCAATTGATGCATTAATGCACTCAACTAGTGCTACTCTAGTTAACAAAAGATTCCCTCATTAGAAACTCATGCATGTCTATTCTGAGAAAGGCCCAGTTGAGATTAACATTCAAGGATAGTGTACTATTAGTTGCATGTGTTTTCTTATGGAGAAAACTCATGCATGCAGTCAAGGATTCATCCTTGAGGATTGCATAGTTTTGAAGGCTTGTTTTCCACTTGGTAATAGGCTAATCATCCACAAGGAACAACGCAAGAGAATAAGAACCTGGAGGGCAGAGAGGACGGCTGGAGAGAAGCTAAGATTTCCTGTGAGCATCTATGAGGATTGTACTGAGAGTTTGCTAGTTGTGAGAGCTAAGGCTTTGTATAATTCCTATGCATTTCCACCATGTATGATAATACAATAGTGTGGGTTTTTTATCTAAGACTTTCCCCAAAGTATTTTCATGTGTATTGTGCCATTGATTCTTTTTCTACTAGTTATATTGTTCAGCTCAATCTTTAAGATTCCACAAATTGATAGTAGAAGTAGGTTATAGTATTTTGCTTTGATTTATATTACATTATCAGGTTAACCTATCATAGATTTTGTACATATTGCATTTCCCCATTTCCAAAATTTAGGGGGGTCACATTTCGTACTCATATCCATTTCAGAAACTCGTACCCATTTCCCCGTATCGTGAAAATTAGCATCTAATATATTCAAATTGGTCTTTAGAATGAGAGGAACAAAACCCATGTCTCAATTTCTCCAAATTCCCAATGGTTTTAGAGCTCTAATAAAAGACATGATGACATGACAAGTTGGTGATGATGAGGAAACATTAGGAAACATATGAAGATTATGAGAGATACCCATGTCAAATCTAGGCCAATTTTAAAATACACAGGTGCCGACATTGTCGCAAAGTCAAGGGCATTGTAGATCCAAATTCCATGTGGTTCAGTCAAATTACTAAAGGGGAAATTTAAGTAAAAAATAGTCGTTGGTGAAGTTAACTAGCTGTTAGAACATCTAACTAGCTGTTGAAAACCTGGTGGACCAATTAGTTGAGCAATATACCAAGAAGGTAGTCGTTAGAAGATGAATTTCTCCTCCAAGGTACCAAGTTGAACATTGATGTACTATTGTTTATTATTTTGACTATTGACCATAATGATCCATAAGCAAAGGGAATCTTGAGCTAAATTGTGGAAATTTGTCCAAGTTGACCCTGTTTTGGGAAAGTAAAAATTATTTTGTAATATCTTATATATTAATTTACCAAGTCTTCAACATGTGGATGACCAATGAAATATTTTATTGAGAGACAATCCAACTAGGTGTTACTTAACTATTAACTAACATTTATAAGTTTTTGTGTAAATGCTACCCTCTGCTCATTGAAATGTTGTTGTTTTGAATTTGAGACAAGTGCTAGCATAACCAGTGTTGATAATATTGTTCTCAGCAAAATATAGGCAAGGGTCTTGAAAACATCTTTTCGGCAATATCGACGAAATATCAGCAAAATAGCAACAAACATAAAAAAATCATTTTTTTTTCATATTTTCAAACATATAAAGCAATAATGATATTTAGCCGAGGTTTTCACAATATTGCGATATTTTAAAATCTGAAAATATTGCGTTATTTACTTGCCGAAATATTGTTTACCTAAAAGTGGTGCAATGTTTGCAATATTTCACGAAATATCGCCGATATTATCAACGTTGAGCATAATAAAGAGCTCACATTTTGCAAACGATTATGTAATTATTTTGTACAATGGTGGAATGGTTCTTGTTTTTATTATTCTTCTTGGTATATGATTTTTGCATAATTATTCTAACTTATTTTCTAATTTACAAAAGTATTTCAATATTATCCCGCTGTTGGAAAATGTTGGCGGAAGGACGGGGGTATGGCCCCTCCACCACTTTGATGACATGAGGGAGGGAAGGAGGCCAACCCACGCTACCTGGATCAAGATTATGATTAATGTCTCAACTTTTGGTTAACCAGCTATGGTCTGTCTTACATCTCTTGTTTGGGGCATGTCTCAACAGGTTTATTTACTTTAGATGTATATTAGTCAACCAAGTTTTTTTTTTGGATGCACTTGGATTTCCAAGCCAGTTTAGCTAGGTATACTTTTCTAGCTTGTATTTTCTATTATGTAGTCTATTTTGGCTCGATTTTTTTTTCTTATTCCATTAGTCTAGTTTCCCTAGTGGTAGACAATGGTAGGAAGGGACTATGATGTACTTCAACCTCTAGTTTATCAATGGAATCTTTATTTACCAAAAAAAAAATATTACAATAATAATGATGTTTTCCATTGATGGGCTACTTAGTCAATGAAGAGAATCAATTAGAGGGAAAATCGACTTGATTTTTCTTAGTTTTGTAGGGAGGTCACTCCAAGCATTTGAATTCAAGATTATTTGTCTTGGTTAGTTTCTTTTGTGCAAGGCCTTGGTCCTTCAAGGAGTATTAATTCATCGTGCAAATTACTTTGGCTTCCCCACTTACCCCATGGGCAGACATAGTCCCCTCTGTACCTTCTCAGTTGAACACAACACAAGATTCAACATAATCACAATGTTTCAGATTGGGAAGGTAGTTGAGCTTGCGAGATTATGATTTTCAGAGTATAGTTTTCATCTCTAGTGTTTCTCCACTGCTAGCAGGCCTGGACAGTACCTCGATGGAATCACACAGGATCACAAACATTGCTTCACTACTAGTGAGCTTGGATAGTACCTTGACAGAGTTGCTTTCTTTATTTCTTTACGCAGGAAGCCTTTCTCTTCTTAAGCCTTTATTTATTTATTTAAAGATAACTATGCATTGGCACTTATTTATTTTGGGATGGAAGAGAGACCCTGACTTATTGAGAGCAAAAGAGGTTGTTCCTTCAGAGAGGCATATAGAGACCTATGATTTAGGTTTTCTTATTTAGTTTTCTTCCCCTTCTCTGTTTCTACTAGTTGGATAAGCTTGAGAACATAAAAGTAGAAAAACGGAGTGTAGGCATGAAGTTTCGGACTAGACATGGGTTCATGGTTGGAGAAAAACTCTCCTTACAGACAGATCGGATTTTCTGTCGGAACTTCATCAGCCAAAAGGTATAACCAACATAAGGAAGACAGATACATGGCTAGCCAAATGTTGAAGTGTCACAAGACTCTTTATAGTTTGGCCACACACATACTATGAAGCCAAAATAGGTCCAGGCACAACACTTATTCGCATGACGAAGAAAAAAGGGAAACACTCAACAAGAAAAAAAGCAAGACAAAAGAAAGAAAACATAGAACTGGGAAACAAAACCAAAAGACAAGAGAACAAAATGGCTAAAGAAACATGGTGTATAACTAGGATAAGAAAATGAGGAAAGACTACAAGGGATGAGTGCAGGATGATTTCAAGAAAGGGAAAACTAGGATGAAACTATCCTACTGCTAACATAACAGCTAAAAGGTCGAGTCATGTGTAATGAAATTTCCAGTTAAGCCATCATAATTATGCCCGACCTGCATCCATAGAGATACGAACAATTAAGAGAGATATAAAGCACTGAGCAATGGAAGAGATAAAAACTTGAATAACTTGCACAAGAAAAAGAAGTTTTTTCCTATGGGTAGAAAGGTGTTTCACAACCAATACTTTCATCCAATCCACATGCTTAACCTTTTGATGAATACCACTTTTCAAAAAACTTTTGAATAATCTTGCGGATGTGTCTTCATCTACACTGAGCTCCTTAGCAAGCATGAGGAAAGGTTGAAACTTATTTTTTGCTAAAGAGCTTGCTCAGTAAGATTGTTCCAACCATTCAATGAATGGATTGTCAAATTCATGATGCCCCTCTTGAAAACTTTGAAAATATGAGTTTTCAATAAAAAACATGAAATTATGTTGAGAATATTGTAGGGGAAAATAGATTCGATCATACTCTATAGTCATGTCAAGACAGTGAGGACCTACCATAACCATCAACGAAGGCTGAAGTACCTCATCTGCTTGACAAAAATTGAATAGGGAGATGTTGAACAATGAAGATCAAGGGGTGTGAAACAACTATCATTAGATGTGCTGATGGGAAAATGATAAGCTAAATGACAGTTACCAAAGGTAGAGAAATGATTAGATGAGCTAATTGAAGCATCAGATTCCCAGTTAGCAATGAACAAAGAAACATCAATTTGAATAATCTTGTGAATTCTTTGAACAATTAAACCAACTTCCATATGAGCCAGATATGACACACCACCTTCTTGCAACTAGGGATAAATTGTACAAGCATCGTAGTCATTAAAAGAGTTTAAGAACGATGCTAGCACCACAAATGTATGAGACCAGTTGGGACGTGATGAATGAAGAAGAACTTGATTCGTGTGATAGCTTATGTATTCATTATCACTCAAGAAGATTTATGGTGTCATGAGAAGACAAATTTGCAATAAAAAATTCACAAGAAAACCAAGGAGATGACCATTAAGGGATAAATTCGATAAGTAAGATTCCTTTGGGTAGAGATATTCCTTGAGACAATCCACTTCGCAATTCCATGACTCTATGAGAGATGCACATTCCCAACCCAAGTTTGATGTGAGAGATTTGTATGAAGATGAATGAACTGCAATGAATTCATGAATTCAGTCATAAGTAAATTATTTGAAATTTGTGAGGTCACACCAAGTACCAAATATTTTTTACACGAGAATTCACATCAAGTGAAACCATGTAGATAGACAGATCATGCGGGAGAAACCAGATCTAATTTAGTTCGAGGGGCTTACCAGAGTTGCGAGATCCTGACATAACCATCAATGGAAGTTGAAGTGCCTCGACTCCTTAGCAGGTCCCGAAACTTTCTAGGATTGCATAATCACGTTTTGAAGCTTGAACCAAATCATGCATGGTTTGAGGATAGCTTCTATCCCTAGTTTCAGTAAGACCACTTCTCATCAGATAGAAACCATCTCTATCACAAATTTTACCAAAATCTTCAACTTCAACAACCAAATTCCTCACATTGGAAGACTCTTCTGATCGTAAATTCAAAGATAAACGAATCAGTGATCTCTCACGACCAAAATGATTTGAAGAGTTATCCTCATGCATGAGAAGAGATGATGAGGGGTGGGAATATTTCTCTGTGATTTGACATTTTTCAATTTCATCATGTACAACCTCACCAAATTGTGTCAATCGAGGAGATAACTCATCAAATGAAGAAGTTGAAAAGTGTGGAGTATCTTCATCGCAAGTAGATGCATTGTAAATGGTAGGAAACAAGGGATTGTGAGGTGGAGAGGAAGTTTCAATGTGAACATCTTCTTTGACCTAACCAAATTGTAGATCTAAATTAAAATCTTCATGAAAAACCGAAAGATCATATGATGTGCTTGGGAATCATCACGACATATAGAAATAGAGTCATCATCATTGGAATGATCACTGCCCAAGGATGGGGGTTGATTGGAAGAATTCATTGCATTGGAATTCCCATCGAGATTATTAGATTGAGAATCGTTCAAGAATGGAAACTCATTGTTTTGACATGGAAGATTCTAAAACAGAAAGGAAATATTGGAATCACCTTCACCTTACTGTTCCTTTACCTAGGTACCGTGATTGCTTTATACCTAATCACAATTTGGGTTAGTAGGTTGAGAATCAAGAGAATGTGAAGAGCTAGCTGGTGAAGCAGATTGATCAAGTGGGTCATGGTATAAAGAGTTAGGATATGTAGATGATAGAGGAAAATAGAAATTTGGATTAGCTTTGAGACTAGAGTTGTGAACGGTGAGACCATATTGTGAAATGGAGAAGTGAGTCTTCATTGTAGGCTTCATGAGACATTCTGGAATTTCCTCCATTGAAGCGGAAGAAGAATGAGAAGACAAACTGGAGATTTAATTCCCTGATTTCAAAATTTTACAAACATCACACGGAGGCACCCTCATCAAGATCGGAAAAGGAGGAGGACAAGGAACAAAAGGGGTATTAAGCTCCTCCTCTGAAATTTGAGGTGTATCATGATTCACAAGAGTTGGGAAGAAGGAAAAATAGGAGGTTTAGGCTCACTATATGAGGAGACAAGAACCAAGTGCTCAAAATCTTATTTCAATAAATTCTAGTTCAAATGTTTTTCAAGAATTTCACAACAGAGGTGAAGGAACTGAATAGAAAAATCCTCAACTTATCGAAGCCTTTATGAAGAATCTTACCATTTGGGTCGAATGAATGGATAGAAGAAATGGGTAATGTATGAAACCATTGACTAACATGACCTTCGAATGTGAGGGTGAGTAACCTAGCCATGACATCTCTGGAAGATATTCTGTGATAAAAACAAAGTCAGACAAATTGAAAAATATGTTCACAAAAAGTTTATTCATCCTCACCATTGAACTTGAATTCAGACAGGTGATGAATAAATTCCGTAAGGATGGTAAAATTAATCTCTTTAGAAAAACATCTCAAGATTATGATTTGGTGAAGATTCATTTTAAATAAGAGATTCAAACCAGACTCAATGAGCACATCCTGTTGTCTATCACTTCTTCTAGCACCATTTTGTTGACGCTGCTTGAAATTCGTCAACCAAGGGGATCTCCCATATATGAAGTCCCAATCAGACCTCACACTATTTGGTGTAGGAGTCCCATCCGATATAAAGGCTCGATTGCTTAAATATTTTCCTTGGGTCTAGCTGTCAACATAAGAGAGTGAGGCAATGGTATCTTTGAATCGCAAGGTGAGTGTGCCTGGTGAGTGTGTAGCACAATAGTTTCTAGGTTTTCTTACTGCAAAATGAGAGGAAGAAAAGTGAGCCTTTAAGTGAGAGTAATAGTACCACCCAGGAAAAGACACACGTGAACCAAAATGGTGTTTCTAATATCCATTAGAATAGTCCACAATAGATGCAATAGTCATTACAACCAACGAACAAGGGAAGATCCATCTAACATCCAGCGGAATAGTCCACAATGGATGTGACAATTGTTATAACTGGTAAGCAAGGAAAGGTCTACCTAGTATCCCACAAAATAGTCCACAAGGAAGATACAACAATAGAAACCATTACAACAGATTCCCAACAAGATGAGCACTAAAATAACCGAATTAGTTCAGCTATATTAGTACATGTGAAAGAAAACATGAAATACAAACGTTCACAGAATTGTCTTACAAACATTCATAAGTCATGCATGAAAAGGTGCTAGCATGAAAGGGCTTCTGTAATTAAGCAAATGCTCCAAGACACATATTTACATTGTACATCACTAGCCCTAGTAGTGGGACATTGGAGCCACTCCTTGTTCCTCAAAGAACTAACTGATCTCTCTAATTCTTTGCGATAGGAGCCAAGGAGAAAATTCATTTGCTCATACAATGAGGGGGTATATATAACCAAGGGTGTTTCTTCCCCTTGTGACACTTTGACTACCCTCATGATTGTTCAACTTCCTTTGAATTTTCAACTTAAATGACTCTTCATATTCATGTGTGTCCATTAGACTTCCACTTTACAACACATTTGATAAACATGGCCCACAATAGTGATGTGGCATATGACAACTCATGACACAACTCGACTTGACACTGTTGACATAGACTAGCTTGATGATGTGGCAATGTCAAGATGCTATTACTGCTGAGTGATGGTTGTGTTCGTGGATATTCTTTCTCTTCTACTCATCATAGCTTGATGATGCAGGGTCTTCAATAATCTTCCGTCTTGAAAGGTGGTTGCACACTTGTGTTCATTTTGCTTGCTCTTGGTAGATTAATTTGTTCGTTTAGCTACAAGTGTCTTTAGGATTGCTTCCTCTTTATTCTCCTTCTTGATCATCTCGTCATGATTTGACAGTGTACCTATTTCAACAATTCACTCATGATGGGATGACATCAATCTGAAAAACTCCCTAGTCTAAGATGATGCATTATTATCCATGAACTAAGCCCTGGACCAGTGACAGGCTCAGAGAGAGGGCCTAGTAACTATGCATTACACAGTTTCAAGTGACATGAAGAGATGATTATCACTAAGACTGTGTAGAGCACAACTCAGGCTTGACTGAGGAACTTTTGAGCACATTCCTCACTGAGGAGAAAAATTGTGTAGTGGCCACTAGGAGTCAGGATTGTGCAATGACCACTAAGGGAGAAATTTATGCAGTGACCACTAAGGGAGAAATTTTCACTTTGACCACTGAGGGAAAAATTTTCATAGTGACCATGGAGGGAAAAATTTTTGCAGTTCAAGAAGGGAGTGTAGGTTGCGGGATGGGGCCCTAGGAGGACAAACTACGTAATTTTAGGGGTTAAGGGGGACTAGACAACAAAGAGACGTGGGGGACATATCTATGCAGTTTTTGAGGTTAGTGAGCTTCAGCTGAGGGAGGACACTAGGGATGCTTTTGTGAAATTCTGGAGGCCAAGGGGGGCTAATTTCTTTGCACACTGTGGGTTTCCAACAGGAAAGGGGACAAGATTGAGGACTGAAAGTGCGAAGTGTGCAATACAAGTCAGACTGAGAGGAACTGTTGCGAAATTCAGGGGGTGAAGGGAAGCTGCTAAGCTCTAGAAATGCACAGTGCAACTATCGTGGGGGACAATGACTGCGTACTACACAGTTCCAAGTAGCAAAGTCACAACATTGAGGGTTGAAACTGTGCTGTTGAGTCAGGGTCTGGTGAAGCTGAGTTGCCCGGTCGGGAAGATATTCAGAAAAATCCCTAAGTGCGGGAGGAAGATGAACTCGTGAAGAACTTGAACTTGTGATCACACACTTAGTATACTTTGACGACACAACAACATAAGCCACTGGAACAATAAGACAAAGCATATCCCTCTGTGTGACTGTCTCATTGCAAGAAGCGACAAGCGCGACACTTGAGATAGACTTTAGGACGACCATGATGAGACTTGTGCCACAATGCTCAAAGCTTTGTGTATGAGTGTGACAGGTGTTTACATAGCTAGGAAAACTCGTATACACAAAGACCAACCTTTGAAATCGCGAGAAAAGGTCTGCAAGCATGGAAAAACAGTCAAACATGTAGAAAAATGACAGTTGATCCGAAATTTGAGTACAAGCCAAAATTTTGGAGGGTGTTGCAACCACTACAACACAAACCCAAGAAAAAAATATCAATACATTAAAGTTAGATATACAACAATTTTAATCGGGCTAGGTTTTCGATAATACAAATGAACATACACCTAAGGCTTTATTCTTTGTATCTTACTATAGATATTATAAGGGATTTTCTCATAAACCTTAATTCATCAAACCCTAAAGATCTAGGGATTCAATACATAAATTTAGATAGAAAACCCTAAAGGACTAGGGATTTCATCATAACAATACCAAAGCATCAAAAGAATAGGAATTCTAGATTTCATCAACAACCCTAAGTAGACTAGGGTTTCCATATTAGCATTGACATACCCTAAGGTTAGGGTTTTACGGTGAACTTTTTTAGGGTTCCATAAGAATGATAAATAATTAGGGTAGATTCAATCTAATGATTAATTACCCAAACAAGAATCTCTTACGATTCAAAACGTTAGACATAACAATGTGAATAATTTAGAGAAAAATTTAAAAGAAGAATGATCGTACCTGTATATGAAGAGATCTTTGTAACAAGGCTTATAGGCTAAGACATACCTTGGGTTGTTTCTTAACAAACTTTGTAGGAAATCAATTCTTGAAGGTCGGTTTCAATAGAACTTCTTTCATACTTCAATTCTATCCTTTGAAGTATTCTCTATGATCCTTGAGAAAATAGCAAGATTTCCTAGCCAAGGATACATAAAGATAAAGTTTATTAGCATATGATAGAAACGCACTTGATACGAGAGGACGACAAACATAAAAGATAAGACAAGGAGTAAGACACTTATATTTGGTAAGATGGTGAGGGCTCCCTCTTAATCCAATCTTGAGGGATACCTACAACTTTATCAAAATAAAAGGTGTTATAAAAATACTTGTTAGACCTACAAATTCTAGAGATCAAAACATAAAGGAAAACAATTCAAAACTTAGAATAGAAGACCAAGGGAGGATATGTGAAAGGGAGGACTTAGTAGTATAAGTCCTTTAATTTTGGTTCTTCTTAGTATTTTTCTTCTTAGATGGAGCTTCATTAACAACATTTGCTTGATCCCTATTTCTTTTCTTTTTTCTTGGATTCTCAGGACAATAACTCTCGTAATGTCCCATCTTGTGGCAATTGTAGCATTCAACCTTAGATAGGTCCATTTTCTTCTTTGATCCTTTGAACTTCTTGAAGGTTCCCTTCTTTTTGTGATGATAAAAGTAAGAATTCAAGGTGTTTTCTTCTTTATTCTCCTTTTTTTTGTTTACCGACGATATTTCAGCTTCTTCACTACATGCTTTCTACATATGTCCAAATTTTGGCATATCCTTCCAATTGTTGAGTCCTGATACAAAGGCACTACAAGAATTGGGTAGTCCTAGAAGAGCAATAATTACGAGCTCCTTTTCTTAGACAACTTCATCTATTGCTTGAAGTTCATCTATGATTGTAGATATCCTTATAAAGTATGATGAAACAATATCATCATTTGTCATCTTAATAGTTCTTAGTTCATTCTTGAGGCTTGTTATTTGACCAATGTTCTTGATTGTGAATAACTTTGAGAGAGCCTCATATATTTCTTGGGCAAAATTTATGTTGGATATGTATGGAATTAAGTTATCCTTAGCTCCATCCACTATTAGATTCATAGCCATGATTTTAAGTTCTCTAAACTTCACTTTGTCTGCATTACTTGATTCATTGGTAGGCTTGTTGAATTTTCCTTAAACAATATCTAAAGCCTTATTCTTTTCGAGAATGAGATCTATTCTCTTTTTCCAAGCCCTGTAGTTGGAGGCTTCTTCTAGTTTATTTTCTCCCTTCATTGAGTTTGTCATTGTTCTTGTAAATAGTAGGCTTGTATTCTTGTGTGATCCCCCTTTTAATGTCCCTTTTCTTGATCTCCTTTTTCCTCAATAGATCCTTTAACCTGCCTTTTTACTCCTTCTTCACTTTAGCTCTGATACCATGTTAGAAAATAAGAAAGGTAGGAATATTTTCTCTTGGTCATAATTAATTGTGATTTATTTGAGTTATTGTTATCTTTCTTATGTTCTTCTTTTATATTATTTCATTAAGCAATTACCAAAACCAAAACACGAATATCAAGGCCACCATATGTAGGTGCACAACCAGGAAAAAAATCCTCATAGGGGAAAATCCAGTTAAGAACTCTCCCTTCGGTAGATTCATATGACAGTGAGACAACCAAGACCTTAAACAACAAATCTTCCTCCTCCACCAAATCAGCCTTTCAATGAGATATAACAACCTTCTATAGTCTCTTCTTTTCCAGCAGCTTCAACTGAACATCAACCCAAAAATTTTGGCCCACCTTCACCAGCAGCTTCAGAATTTCGGCCTCCCCAACAACTACAGAATTTCAACCCCTACAACAACTTCACAACTTCACAGACATGGTGAAAGAGAGAGAATTTCAACTTCTTATGCTTGTGAGAGACCTCCTTCTCCTTTGCTATCCTTCTTCCTCTTCTTCCTTGAAATTCACACTTTTTCAAGCTCCAGGAGTTGCAGATTGAGCTTGTTGTATGTTAGTGACAAATGAGATCGAGTTGTTGCCTTTATATAGTGATTTTGCTGCCTAGTTTAGGCCAACTTGTCTAGTTTGAGGTTGAGTTGGTGGAGGAGGCCTAATTCGCCTATTTTGCAATAAAATAATTTTCTTCTTTGACAAATAAATCCCAAGAAGGGTTCTTTACAATATGACATGGACAAGGATACTTGACACAAACCCTAAAAGTTTGCAATGGAGCATTTGACCTAAAAATAATTGACCCAACAATGAAACCCATGCTTTAATAAGTCAACTTAATAATAAAATTTCATTTTTCTTTATTTTGACAAATACATTATATTATGACTTAAATACATTTATGAAGACCGACACTAGTTACATTCTTCAACAATTTCTTCATCTCTTTTTTATTTCATGGATGATTTTAGTTTTTTCAAACAATCACCATCATTTTTCTACAAGAATAACATTTTTAGAAGGGAAAGTTTGTTCTCAAAAAAGGAAATTGGACTTGAGGTTGTTGAACCTGTTAGAAAATCATAAAGGTAGAAATATTTTCTTATCTTCATAATTACTCATGATTTCTTTTTATTCTTATTATCTTATTTTATGTCTTCTTTTATCTTACCATCAAGAAACTACCAAAACATAAATGCATAAATATAAAAAAAACAAGGACACATGATGTAGGCTCTCAACTAGGGAAAAAACCCCTCTCCTAGCAGAAAACCCAAAAATTATCTTCTCTTCTTTAAGAATCAAATCAAAAAAGACAAACAAGCCCCTTTGACCAAGAAAAATACCTCCTCCAGTCCACCAATTCATCCTCCCAAGAAAGTCCTTCCAGTATGACAAAAATATGCTTCTAGTCGTCAACCCTCTTCAATCCCGCATCAATCACAGATTTTGGCCTCCTGCATCAAAATTTCAACCTCTACTACAGTCCCGCAATTTTAGGCCCTTCTGCAGCTTCAAAATCTTCGCACATGTGGACTAGAAACAAGAGAAAATATTTTTTTCTTTTCTAGTGTTTCTCCTTCCTTTTCTAGGGTTTTTCCTTCTTCTCCTTTTCATGTCTTCCACTTCCTTGGATTGCAGATCAAACTTCTTGAATGAATGTTTTACAATAGGTTGAATGCATTGCTATATATAGTGGTTGAAACTCCCTAATGAGGTTGATTAACAATTCTTGAGGCAGACTTGGTGGAGGAAGCACAAATTACATTTTCGACACAAAAATAAATTTCTTCTTTGATAGAATAAGCCCAAGAAGGTTCTAATACAAGATGAAAGGGACAATGACTCATGACACAAACCCTATAAGCACACAATTTGTGCTTTGACCTATAAATATAATAAATTGAGCATGAAACCTAGCCTATAAAATAATAATTTTCTTTTCTTTTACAATATTTTTCCTTTTTCTTTCTATTTACAAATATATAATAATTACATCATATCATGAGCTAGACAACAATTATGAAGACTGATACTAGTTTCATTTTCAACAAAACCCTCCCTAGTCCTTGAAGTAACCTTGAATTATCGAAATATTCTCTTGATGTCATTTCTAATTTTTAGAGAGGCATGTTATTACTTTCTTTATTTGTTGGTTGCATGTTATGTTTTGTTGTAACTTCATGGTTATGACAGTGTATCTTTTTAAGGGCTCTCACTTTATTCTTGTATAATCTAAAGATATGTTTTAGACTAATTATCAAACATCAATGACTTTGTCATATTCAAACCCACTTGTTCTTTGATCTTGACTCCAAAACCCAATTGGATAGGCACTAGTTTTGGTAATTTCCAACATCTTCTAAATAAAAACAGAAACAATATTTTCTAAGATTCCCCTCCTTGCGCCAAAAAAGCACTAGCCTAAAGCAAGAGGAAGGGTTGTTTTGGTGACAATGGGAAACATTCTTAAGTTCCCCTAAGGTTGCATTATATTAAAGGACTTTGTAACATTTGAAGTTTAAATTTTTAAGGTAACAAATTGGCACCATTGTTGGCACCATCATTAATGAGCCTCAAGATTTCCATGCAAGATTTGATGCTTTCCATGTAAAGAATTAGGTGATACGAGATTTTTATGCTTCTATTGTTGAAATATGTGACTAGGTTCAGTTCTCATAATGACATATGTAATCATGATTTTATGTATTTAATGTAAAAATAAAAATAAATTTATTATTGTTGTTCTTGAGGTATGGGTTTCATGCTCAAGGAAAAAATATTTTTAGGTCAAGAACCCATTGTGTGCTTCTAGTTTTGTCATAAAGTCAACTGAGTCATCATCATGTATTGAAGACTCATTTGGGAATGTTACATATTGTAGAAAGAGTTTATTTGAGTCATAGCTGAGTCAAAAGATCCTCCAAGACCTTGTAAAATATGCAAGCACAAGTCAATCTTCTCAAAAGAAAAGTTGGCCTAGAGACACTGACAAGTCGGCTTGTTTGATGTGACAAGAAGCCTATATATACAAGGCTAGTCGACCACCTTTGAAAGCATCCAAGCAAGCACAAAACTAGTTTGATCTGAGGTAGAAAGACACTAGAAGATCCAACAAAGAAGGTAGAAGAAAGGGGGAAGGAAAAGGAATATTTATTAAGGTCTGTCTTAGGTAAATATCTCACAAGTGCAGACCGAGACTAGGGCATTATTACACCTACAGTAGGACCGAGTTTCAGTCAGGTCATGAAGCCACATGAAGGGTCAAAGAAGCATTGATATTTAGGTTGAGTTGTTGAAGAGAGCTCTGCTACCCAAGGGAAGGATAATAGAGGCTAAATTCACCATTTTTTTTATCAACCATGCAAGCTAGAGTTACGACAGAAAGGGCCAAAAATCACAGTCAAAAGTACATGTTTGAAATTGAGGTTGAAGAGAAAGAAAGCAACTCTTGGAAGGCTAGTTTGATTATCATTGGCTTTCTGGAAGGAAAATTCATATGTGAGTAGTTTGAATTGGTCTTGGATATGCTTTTGTCAAGGGTCATAGGCATTGGAACTCATCAATTGAAGTTCTATAAGAAGAGAATTCTTGTGGGTTTTCCTCTCAAGATGAGAGGTTTTGGCCCTAGCTAATAGCATACATCTTGTGTCCCATTGTCTCATTATTTTTATTGTTTGGTAGTTGTTTGATGATAGAGAACTATAATAATAATCAAATAAAAGAAGAATCTAATCATGTGAAGTAGAAATTCATCACAAGAAATTATCAAACTAAGAGAAATCACCTGGTCTAGCTGCCCCATATTTCTCAACATGGTAACAAATCTAAGGTAACTCATCAAGGAAAGGTAACTTAAAGAAGGACCATCTAAGGAGTATCAAGAAAGGTCAAGACATCAAAGAGGACATTGTATCATCAAGAAAGAGATACTCAAGGGCCGAAGCACAAAAATATTGTCTGGGAAACATTAAGAGAATCAATCATCAAGGACTAACAATCTCATAATCTTGAAGGATCCATCATTGGATCTACGGTTTGGAAATCCGAAACCATAGATTGGGCCAACATCGTTGTGAATTTCCAGGAACTATGTTTGTCAACCTAATTCGCAGTTTTGGAATTTCCAAACCACGTATCCGATGGTGGATCCATATGGGATGTGAATCCTAGTTTGGATCCTTAGGGGGGAATTTCGTGCAACATTGGGAAGGACTAATTTCTAGGGAGCATAACAGGGGAAAATATTGACAAAATTTGATGTCTAATCTATGTTGCAGGAAATGCTAGGGTTGAGGCCATTTCTGGGAAGAAACAATACGAAAACGTGGACATGCATTTGGTACGGACTGGAAATGCATTTCAGGTCATACTGCCATGTTTCATGTGGGGAAAATGTGGCCCAGTATGGCCTGAAATGTGTTTCCAAGTTGTACAACCACTTCTTTTTTTTGTTGCTCCTTGCCAATTCAAGAGTGATAAAGGGAGCCATTGAAGATTGGAAACAATTTTTTTTAGTGGGGCAACCTAATGTTCAAGAATATGAGCCTAGTGTTGATATGCAGTTCATGGTAATGTTAAATTCTTAGAGTAAAAGTGACATTCTCCTTTATCTTTCATCTTCCTCCTTTTACTTATATTTTTAACATTACCATGAAATGACTCAAGATGTTTGAGAGTGGTTTTTCCCTCTTTAGATTTCATATGGAGAAAGTAGAATTTTAGATATCATTCAAAATTGAGCAAACTTATCATTTTTTTTCAGGATTTCAGGATTGGGGGATTGCAATGTTCCCATTGGAATTTGTCATGTACTAGGGTATGGAACTTGTATTTAATCAAGAGAACTAAGTGATTGTCCTCTATGCAGGGGAGACTCCCAATAATCAAGATTACTTAGGGTACTAGGGTATGGAACTTGTATTTAATCAAGAACACTAAGGTCGTTCAACTATGCAGGAGGAGACTCCCAATCAAGCACAAGACAAGAAATTAGAAATTTCTCATGGCTGATTTTGGATATTGCTATTTTCATTATGTGATCATTCATGCGTAAATGTGATGTAAATTTAGAGACTTATAGTTAATACATTGACATTGGATAGTTTAATCATAGTGTAATAAATTATAATGTTTCATGTATGCTTTATGATTGCACATATTTCTTAAATGTCCATATATATATATATATATATATATATATATATATATATAATATATAGTATATATTGCATTTCTCCATTTCCAAAATTTGCGGGGTCACATTTTGTACTCGTATCCATTCCAGAAACTCGTACCCATTTCCCCGTATCATGCAAATTAGCATCTAATATATCCAAGTTTGTCTTTAGAATGAGAGGAACAAAACCCATGTCTCAATTTCTCCAAATTCCCAATAGTTTTAGAGATCTAATAAAAGAAATGATGACATGACAAGCTGGTGATGATGAGGAAATGTTAGGAAACATATGAAGATTCTGAGAGATACCCAATTCAAATCTAGGCCAATTTTAACATACCTAGGTGTTGACGTTGTCGCAAAGTCAAGGGCATTGGAGATCCAAATTCCATGTGGCTCAGTCAAATTACTAAAGGGAAAATTTAAGTAAAAATAGTTGTTGGTGAAGTTAACTAGGCATTAGAACATCTAACTAGCTATTGAAAACACGGTGGACCAATTAGTTGAGCAATAGACCAAGAAAGTAGTCGTTAGAAGATGAATTTCTCCTCCAAGGGACCAAGTTGAAAATTGAGCTACTATTGTTTATTATTTTGACTATTGACCATAATGATCCATAAGCAAAGGGAATCTTGAGCTAAATTGTGGAAATTTGTCCAAGTTGACCCCATTTTGGGAAATTAAAAATTATTTTGTAATATCTTATGAATTAATTTACCAAGTCTTCAACATGTGGATGACCAATGAAATATTTTATTGAGAGACAATCCAACTAGGTATTACTTAACTATTAACTAACACTTATAAGTTTTTGCGTAAAGGCTAGCCTCTCCACATTGTAATGATGTTGTTGTGAATTTGAGACAAGTGCTAGCATAACTAGTGGTTATAATATCGTTCTCGACAAAATATTGGCGAGGGTCCTGAAAACATCTTTTCGGCAATATCGACGAACTATCAGCAAAATAGCAGCAAACATAAAAACTCTTTTTTTTTCATATTTTTAAACATATAAAGCAATAATGATATTTAGCCGAGATTTTCACAATATTGCAATATTTTCAAATTTGAAAATATCGTGATATTTACCTACCGAAATATTGTTTACCTGAAAGTGGTGCAATGTTTGCGATATTTCTCGAAATATCGTTGATATTATCAACGTTGAGCATAATAACGAGCTCACATTTTGCAAATGACTATGTAATTATTTTGCACAATGGTGGAATGGTTCTTGTTTTTATTCTTCTTCTTGATATATTATTTGTGCATAATTATTCTATTGGCCAATTCAGGAGTGATAGAGGGAGCTATTGAAGATTGGAAAGGAAACATTTTTTTTTAGTGGGGCAACCTAATGTTGAAGCCTATGACCCTAGTGTTGATATGTAGTTCATGGTAATGTTAAATTATTAAAGTAAAAGTGGCATTCTCTTTTATATTTCATTTTCCTCTTTTTATTTAAATTTTTAACGTTACCATGAAATGACTCCGGATGTTTGAGAGTGGTTTCCCCAGTGGAGTCGCCAGTTTGTTGGCCAGATAAATTGTTCTTGTGGACAAGACCGATCTCCCTAGTATCGAATGATATCTAGCAACAAAGAACACAAGCGGATCTAATTTTCTCTAAACATGTTTCAATTCATTAATCCATGTTTTTATGCTTTCTATAACTAATTCATCATTCTACATGCTTTTGTTGACATATATGCATCAAAATATATAAAAATATATATTATATAAAAAATGCTCCTAACTCAAAATCTTCTGAGAATTGTCACTTTTGATCCCACTTGTGCTTCCAAGAAGCCTTGGGTTTGAGTGGGCATTAATATGATACTTTATCCTTTATAATAAATACTCAAATGACTCTCATCTATTTTCTTCCTCCCAAAGTATATGATTAGCCAGCTCATCATACAATTTCCTCTACATGATTTTCCATGTGCTTTTGACCTCCTCTTACATTCTACTATAACATATATAGACTTGATACAGACACGTCACAAAATGATAGAAGATTTCAAGCATAGCTACCAAATTTAAATACCTTGATCAACTCGCTTGAGTGATTGAGTGCTTTGAGCTTCAGGCAGGTCTCAATGTCAATTCTCCAAGTTGGTTTCCTTTGTTGTGTGTCTCAGTTGATGTCCCTGTCAAATCAGGGGTCTTAACCAAAGTCAATAAGTTTTCACTAGGTACCATCCATTAATGTAGGGAAGTGCCCAATGTTTTCCCCCAAGGTTTTCCTTGGAATAGAAGTTACCAAATTCAGCTGAATCAACCCCAATAATTTAAGAATTTGGAGTTTTAATCATTCAAATTAATTATTCATGTCTAAAAATGGATACACTTTGTATGACTTCAATTTTACAATGATCAAGGAAATATAAGCTAGTAAAAATCTCTTGTTCTAAATTCACATGGATCTCTATACAGAAGGTTATATCATGGTCATATTATTTATAGAAGCATATTCCATTGGAGGTGGGGAAGTTGGTACAAGTTATGCGGTTGCACAAGTTGTTCTTACCAATACTATCATCCTAAAACTCATGCAAGCTTCTCTTTCCTTTTGTCGACACTCTCGCCGTGAAACTCACACACATATTAGAATGTCCTAATCATTTCTCTACCAGAAAATTACATATTTTTCTCAAGAAATACACTATTTCAAATGTACAGTATTGAATGATTTCCATATTGATTCTTTTTCATCCGAATTTTTTTGTGTGATACCCAATTCAAATTTGAGCTTGGCAATTATGCTTTCAAGAGGGTGGCATAATAGTCAACATCTGAAAGGTGTGTTCATGAAGTCACTTTCAGCAACTTAGTTATGGAACTTGAAAAACATATAACAATGGAGAGTTGAAACTGATCTTGAAGGGTGCAAAATTTGGTACAATTAAGCCTTAGTTAGGCACTACAATAACTTTTCCTCTAAGAATGCACACGTGTTTGACAATTTCAACTAAACCTAAATAGGAGAGGAAACAATGCCTTCTTAATACTTAATAATACATATGGAATCTTTTTTTCAACAATATCACCTCCCTTCTAGCATGTGAATTTTCCAAAGCCATTCATTGTTAATGGCTTCACCTCTTAAATAATGTTATTCAGCATCTTCCAAAGAAGAAAAAAACAAAATAGATCAACAATAGGAGAGGAAACAATGATTTCTTACTAATACATATGGAATCTTTTTTTCAACAATATCACATGTTTTTCCTCTCTAAATAAGAGATGAAATAACGCCTTCTTACTAATGCACGTGGAATCTACTTTTCAACAATAACACATCTCCCTTCTAGCATGTGAATTTTCCAAAGTCATTCATTATTCATGGCTTTGCCTCTTAAAGAATGTTAGTCAACATTTTTAGAAGAAGCACATTGAAAAAGTAAATCCAACATGCAAAAAATAAAATAGAAGCACATTGAAAAAGTAAATCCAACATGCAAAAAATAAAATAGATCAGTAATTTATAAAGCAACTGTATGTGAAGGATTCCTTAGCTTGGGCTTCCATCAATTTTTTTAGATTCTGAATGAAATATAGTAGTCACATTAGTTATCTAATTCCCATGATTCATAGAACATTACAAATATAATTGACAAGATCATAATGTCTTAAATAAATATTACCCCCTCATCTACCCTATAAATGTTTCACACACAATTATCTATAGCATAATGCCATAACATCTTTGCATGCTTTTGTTATTTCTAAATATTATCTATGAAATAGTAAAAACCAAACTTCAAAATAAAGAAAATCTTGCTCTTAGGTTTCCAACGCAATTAAATGTACACAAGTTGGAGTGGCATATCATACTTGTTTGGAAAAATAGCAAAAAAAGAGGCAATAAAATTTCGTGAAGGTAAAAAAAATAATTTGGAAAGAATTCTCATAAATAAACGCTCTTCCTCTATTTCCATCCATCCTTGTATTATTGGAAAACACAATGGATTGCTCCAAAGCTTCTATGAAGCCTTGGAATCCAAGATTTCCAGTGGGCCATGTTACCCACCAAAGTGTGTGAACCCCAGGATAAAAATTTCCCCCATTTTATTTAGCTTGCCAACTAACATCCCTATGATATCTATAGATAGCTATCCTCAAAGGGCCTCCATCTATGCTTCGGTTAGTTCTTTGTGACATTTGTCTTACTTATCGAATGAAGGTGGGTCATCCATCATAAGGTACTTTAATTATGTTTGTAATCAAGTTCTTTCATTTGATGTATAGGAGCATATTAGTATGAATCAGAAGTTGAGTTGGGTGATTGACCTCTTTCAATTGTATTCTTATTTCCATGCTTCACCTTGGTGGTTATCCCCAACCCCTAGTCTAGTGTGACCTTCTTTGAGGCGTTTATCTCCATTTTCCAAGAGAGGCACAAATAGAAGGCACCGATTGGTATTGTGTGTCATGGTAATCCATACTTATCACTTTTCATATTCCCTTAGTCTCATTTCTCAATCTTCAGGTTGATTGTTATCTATTACCAAAATTGTTTCCATGACTTCCACATTCATGAGTAGGGGCCCATTTTCTTTTCCTTAAGAGGTTAAGGTAACATAAATAAAGGAAAATGGATGATCCATAACAATAAAATGTAAAAACACTGGCTAGGATAATATGAAGTGCATGGATAAAAGCATAATGTAAGCTCTACCCCCCTCATTAGGCCTCACCCAGTTCTTGGGTAATGCATGAGAAAATTAAAATAAAAGGAACATTGATATCCCAAATCTAATGAGAAATAAACCACTTCATCTTTAAGGGGCAATGATGCATAAATAAAAGCTTGTAGTCCAAGCTATGTAGGAAAAATAAAATCATTAAGGAAAAAGGCACACAATGGGGTGTGGTAGGTCGAGGAAAGGGGCAACTCAGGTTCCATGATTTCTCCCTCTTCACATTATAATGCTCAAGAATGATAGTATTACATAACTAGTACACAGATGGTGGCATCTTCTATGAATTAAAACCCCCACCATACCATTGTTCACTTACACCTACTAATTAATGGGTCATCCTAGGAATTGTTCCTCCCCTTGAGGTTGGAAGCACCTAATAGGACCTCTAGATAGCCCTTCCATACCTAAGTCTGGTGACTTGTTTACAAACCCTAAGCTAGGAAGACATTTGAAGATGATGCCTATATGAAGTACTCTTGTGCCTTTTGCATTAAATATGGTACATTGTGATACTTTTATAGTTTCTTTATCTATGATGATGATCTCACTTGATTTGAGTATCTGTTTTAGATGTATTCTCCTGGGTACACTTGTTATTCCTTGAGGGATTGATTGAGAATTCTCCAACACCTTAAAGAGGATGTCCAACCACACTTAATGAAACTTTAGGAAACCACAACTAAGATGTTGACCACTTTGAGAAGAGTGTTGACCTTGGGATTGATCCAACATTGATGATGACCACCTCCTCTCCCTCCAGATCCTGAAACATTACTCAATGAAGCTAGGATGTTACCAAGAAATATGACATACCCCAGAGACCACATGACACCCCTAAGTTGGCCTTGCACCTTCTTGATGGATGGTTCCCTATTCCTAGACCATTTTCCAAGAGGGGCATACATAAAAAGCACCGATTTGTGTTGCATGCCATGGTAAGACATATTTATCACTTTCCATCTTCCCTTAGTCTCATTTCTCAATCTTTAGGTTGATTGTTATCTATTACCAAAATTGTTTCCCTGGCTTCCACATTCATGAGTAGGGGCCCAATAAATTTTCCTTAAGAGGTTGATGTAGCATAAAGAAAGGAAAACACATGATCCATAATGATAAAATGAAAAATATTGGCTACAATGGTATGAAATTCATGGAAAAAATCCTAGTGTAAGCTCTACCACCCTCATTAGACCTCACCCAGTTCTTGGGTAACGCATAAGAAAATTAAAATAAAAGGAATATTGATATCCTAAACCTAATGAGAAATAAACCACTTTATCTTTAAGGGAAATGATGCATAAAAAAATATTGTAGTCCAAGCAATGTAGGAAAAAGAAAATCATTAAGTAAAAAGGAACATAATGAGGTGTGGTAGGTCAAGGAAATGGGCAACTGAGGTTCCATGATTGCTCCCTCTTCACATTAAAATGCTTAAGAATGATAGTATTACATAACTAGTACATAGATGGTGGAATATTCTATGAATTAAAACCCCCACCATACCATTGTTCACTTACACCTACTGATTAATGGCTCATCCTAGGAATTGTTCCTCCCCTTGAGGTTGGAAGCACCTAATAGGACCTCTAGATAACCCTCTGATACCTAAGCATGGTGACCTGTTTACAAACCCTAAGCTAGGAAGAGATTTGAAGATGATGCCTATGTGAAGTACTCTTGTGCCTTTTGCATTAAATTTGGTACACTATGATCCTTTTATGGTTTCTTTTCCTATTATGATGATCTCACTTGATTTTAGGATATGTTTCAGATGTCTTCTCCTAGGTACAATTTGTATTCCTTGAGGGATCGATTGAGAATTATCCAACACATTAAAGAGGATGGCCAACCACATTTAATGACACTTTAGGACACCACAACTAAGATTTGGACTACTTTGAGAAGAGTGTTGACCTTGGGATTGATCGAACATTGATGATGACCACCTCCTCTCCCTCCAAAGCCTGAAACATTGTTCAATGAAGCTAGGATGTTACTAAGAAAGATGGCATACCCCAGAGACCATAGGATGTGCCTAGGTTGGCCTTGCACCTTGTTGATGGATGTTTCCCTATTCCTATACCAATTTGTTGACAATGATGGCTTGATATCCCTCTCGAAGGGTAGTACACCTTTCTTGATGATGACATTGTGCCCTAGCCCTGTGAAATCACCCTCATGAGGCCTAAAGTGATGATGTGGGCTTAGTTGATGGTGATATCTTGATGAGGAGGGTTTTGAAGAAGAATCACATTGAGCCAATCTTGTCGATAGTCTTTGCTTTCTTTTTGGATGGCTGAAGAAATTTGGGAGCTTTCTCTATAATTTCAACCTCGCAGTCATGATGAATAATGATGATAGAAGTTCTGGAAGAATATAAATGCATGTTTAGGGACTTCCCAGATTCAGAGTTTGTTGCCTCTCATCCTCCCTCCTCCTCTGAACTAATTTCAAGCATAATGGTTGCTGAACTCATCCCTTATTTGGTGTCATATCCCAAGTGTCGTTAAATGAGGTATCAAGAATAAGCTTTACTGTCTGAATTTTTTAATAGGGCCTACCCAAAACCCAACTGCAAGCTTTCGAGTGCTCAAAATTTAGGTAAAACTACATTGAACATGTGAATAATATGGTCCCAAACCTCCATAGCAAGAAGTTCTTTTGGCTTCTAAACCATGAATTACAGTAGACCTGTAGAAAATATTATTGTTTAAGGGTGAATACAATGTATGCTTAAGAATGGAACAACTAGTTCCCCTATTGGTATATGATATTTAGAGATGCAATTTTACAGTGTAAGCTTGATAGCACGTGACGACACACCTTACATACAAATAAACATACATAAATAATGAATACATCAAAATTAAATAAGGGCACACCTTACATACTAAATAATGAATACATCAAAATTAAGTCTAAATACCATATAATTAAGATTGGGATCGACTAGCCTACACAATGTCTTGTAATAATAGGGATCATGCCCATATTGGGTGAATTTTCATGTTTCTCTTTGGGGATTGGTCCCCATCTGTCAATAGTCAGCTTAGGGTTAGTGATGATGGGCTCCCACCCATTGTTACCTATTTAGATTCAAAAGGATTCTTAACCTCAAAAATGGACAAGGCTACTTGTGGGGAAATCTTGTTTGAGGAGACCAAGTATGGTGTCTCCTTTGTGGATCACAAGTAGAACAACTAACATAGTGTCAAGGTTGGGATTCAGACCTATAATTTTGAACCAAGTGGGTAGGGAAGTTATCATAGGGTTCCCTATGATCGGTGTATGATGCACCACCCCAAAACTTGAGCAATTAGCGCAGGTTTTGAACCTTCACTGTAATAAGAAAATGGAGATTGCACATATTACAAAGGCATCATATTAGGTAAATCTTTTACCATGTTTAATTCCTTTAAACAAACACTCATTCCTTCTCTTTCCAAATGAAGAAGAGAATTTCCTTTCTAATCATTTGCTATATTGCATTGAATTCAACAACTTAAGGAAGTTCACCTCCTAAAAGGTTCATTTTCAAGGATACTGGGAAGGGAGAAGCTGACCGTAGAAATTAGAAATCCACTCTCGAGCTAATATGATAGTCACAAAATTAAAACAAATGCTTTATAGTGTCCTTCTTGACACAGAATAAGCACTTTAGCTGGGCCACCTCAAGTGTTGGAAATGTTAGCTTGGAGCTAGGTTATAAGGGGCCAATGGCCAAGTGAAGGATGCCTTTGTTGGCTCCAAATAAGGCTTGCAAATAAATTTGAGCTTGTAGAGCCAAGTTTTTCTATTTTGATTGAAATCTCCAAAAAACAATCGTAGATATTTTTAAGTATAATTGCATTGTATCTTCTTTCTTTTGATGTTACAAACCTCATTCAGTTTGATATTCAAGATTGGATGAATGATGAGAAAGATATCAACTTCAATTGGTTATTAAAAAATACTATTTAAGGAAAATAAATAAAATATCAAGCAACAATGTTAGTCTAAAATAAAACCACCAAATAATATCTTATCTTACCTATCTACTAATTAAAAATGAATGGTTACACGACAGATTATGCAAACTAACTAAAATGAACTAAATGAAGAAAATAGAGAATTCTATAATATTATTAGAGAAGATTATGAAGCCAACAAAAAGGGAAAATGGAATCTATAAATTCTACCAAAAAATTAAGAGAAAAAAGTGTGAAGGAGATTTGTGAAGATTGGCATACAAGAGAGGATTTGTACTCACAATTATCTATATGCAACAGCTAGCATGTATTGTTTTAGGACCTTTCCACAATTCCATATCTAGTCCCTTCACCAAGATATCAAAGCTAGCAACCTAAGTTTGATGAAAAAATTATTTGTGATAAGGATTTTGACCCATTCCATAATGAAGGAATTTTTCTTTTAAATCGAGTCAGGGACCAAACCTTCCACTCCAAACCCTGAGAATCAAAATGGTTCATGACTATTTTTATGCCTCCCAAAACAGAGGCTTGGATGAGAACCATATGGTTTCTACTAGGGCTTTGCCTTTATATAACATAATAACTGACCACCAAATGGAATGTTCATTGAAGGAGAGTCATATTCTAAGTGAGTGATCCTTTAAAGTGTGGGCTTAATCTTAAGAAACACTCCCATGCTTTCTAACTACCCTTTGCAACAAAAATTCTAATAATCCCTACATGTACTGGAATGGTGATTAGAATTTTAAGATATAGGTCTTTCTAGGCAACTTTACCCTAAGGGGATATAGAGGTTATGTGATTTCTAAGCAGTGCATTCTATGTTTGTTTTCCATTAATTTCTTGGATGATCCACTTTGTGCAAAGTGCTTAGGCGAGGGTACATGTGATTTTTGTGAATGATTCACATCCCTCCCCATTCTCTTGGTAGAAATTATGGATTTTAATTAACTCAATGGAAATCCCCATCCCACTAGAATTGGTCCAATGAAAAGGATCAATAATTTTTTCTAGCCTTTGTGAAGCATTAACAAATAAGATTCAACCAGAGTAGTAGCATACATGTGTAGTAACCAACATTTTAATGTAGAGTTAGAATTTGGAATCCAAGGTCATAGGTTTTGTAATCCTTTAAAATGTGGGCTTAATCTTAAGAAACACTCCCATGCTTTCTAAATACCCTTTGCAACAAACATTCTAAAAATCTCTACGTGTTCTGGAATGGTGTTTAGTGTTTGAAGATATAGGTCTTTCTAGGCATCTTTACCCTAAGGGGATATAGAGGTTATGTGATTTCTAAGTAGCACATTCCATGTTTCTTTTCCATTAATTTTTTGGATAAACCACTTTGTGCAAAGTGACTAGAACAGGGTGCATGTGCTTTTTGTGAATGACTCACATCCCTTCCCATTCTCTCGGTAGAAATTATGGATTTTAATTAACTCAATGGAAATCCCCATCCCACTAGAATTGGCCCAATGAAAAGGATCAATAACATTTTCTAGCCTTTGTGAAGCATTAAAAAATAGGACTCCACCAGAGTAGTAGCATACATGTGTAGTAACCGACATTTTAATGTAGAGTTAGAATTTGGAATCCAAGGTGGTAGGTTTTGTAATCCAATTATCAATTTTCATATCAATCCTTTTGAAAATCGTTCACATACCTCTTTGAGGACAGGCTAGAAAAGCTAAAGGAATTCCCAAATTTTAAAAACTTGGCTAGGTTGCAACCAAGACCAACCTTGAGTAGATAACCAAACCTAGATTTCTAATGGATTTGCCTGTAGTATTTGCTTTTGGCTCACTGAATATTGGATTTCAAGGCTTCACAAATGATTTGGAGGTAATCCATTGTATTTTGTGATAATACAAGGATGAACAACAATTGAGGGTGGGTGTTTATTTCCTAACTATTTTCTATCACCTTTATGAAATTTTATTGCCTTCATTTCCACTAATTTCCCAAACAATTATGTTATGCCATTCCACCTTGTGTATATTTAATTTCATTGGCAACTCGAGAGAAAAATTCTTTTTATTCATTGATGTTCTCATTACAAATGGCATGGCATGGATATCTTCACACATGGAGCCCTATGATTGGTATACATTATAAGAGCAACCATGGATGAATCCAATTGTTAGGTCAATTAAGAAACTCATATACATGAAGTTATGAACTAGCTTGACCTTTGGCTCTTAAAAAGATATAGAATAAAAAAAATAATATGTTTGGTCTGGAGAGAGTCTCGTGCCAATAAAATAAAATAAAGAACTCTTAACATGTTCCAAGTGTGGAGCCAATGGATTATCAAACAGTGCTTAATTGATTTGAATCTTGATTTCTACGCATAAGAGATAATAAAGGCTTGGACCTAAACACTTATTAAACTTCATTAAAGTATTTGTTGAGTCTTTGAGAGGATCCTCACATTATGAAACATAGGGAGTTGAATTTTCCTAGGGAAGTGAACCTCAAAGCGTTATAAAGTAATAAAGGTTGGGTCCATTTAGAACCCTACATTGTACAAGAAACACAAATTTTGAGATTTCCCCCGAGTCATTCATGATGACATCATTCAGGATAGTTAAGAGAGGTCCCAACCATTTGGATAATTCCATGACACAAGATGGCATTAATAAGTGAGTCACCATGACACATGGATGTCTTTGAATGTGTCACATGGATTGGCATATCTTGGGTGTTGAATGTTTTTCTTTCAAAACTTGTCCAAGTATCAAGACCATACTTGAAGCATCAATTGTGTATAATTAATAAAAGCCCTTAGGTCCATGAGCTTGAGAAAGATTTGGACTTCATGTTTCCTTCCCTGACACAAGTTTTCCTATGGAAGAAAATTTGGGTTAATCATGTTTGATATTTTCCTAGGGCTCATTAACTTGGGGTAGATTTTAGAGCTCGTGTTTTTTTTTCTAAGTAAAAATGATCTATTAATATAGGCATAATATACAAAGAGGCTCTGGCCTCATCGGTACTGGGTCAATTATATAACCATTTTGAACATCAAGCCTAGATATCGCAATTGCCCCAGTTGGGGAAACCATTCTGAGAACGAGATTACAAAAGTTTGTTTTACCCTCGCAGGGGCTACAGTTCCAAAATTCAAAAATTGTTTCCAAAAGACTATGAATTTCACAATTTAGCTCAAAATTCTCCACAAAAACCACCTCATGAGAACCAATGTTTATAACTCAAGCTGGAAACAAAATTCAAAAATTGATCCGACATGAAACAAAATTAAAAATTGAGTTGGAACGTAAAAAGGCAGAACCGGACTCAGGACCCGACACGTGACCTAGCATGCAGCTGCAAGGTGGCTTCTTTTGGCTCTTCCTCCACGATCGGACACCAGCCATATTCTTCTGAATCAATGTTCTCTACATGCCTGCCACCTGCAGTGTCCTCCATTTGAATTACTTTGTCCTTGCGGGTGGCTTCACCTCCCAGAGTCTTCTGATGGCTACTGGATGGGTTGTCCATGTCTTTTGGCGGGTGGCTGGACCTTGGCTCCCCTTGAAAGATGTCAGGTTGAGGAGAATCCTGGTTAATCTCCCGGTTGAGCTTTGGTTTGGGATAGGAGGCAGAGACCTCTCTGAAATCCACCATGATGGTGGCAATTATGAGCAGCTTGTCCATGGAGTAGTGAAACTGGAATTGCACTTGCTGGGAGGAGGCAGTGGTAGCGGAGTGCTGGGCAAATCCCTCTGAACGTCGAACCTCATTGGTGCCCAATCTACCATGTCTGTTGTGGGTGTCCGGGTATCTGCTAAGGAAGCAGGAATTGGAGGGGTTAGGGAGAGGGGAGGCAGACAGGGAAGTGGAGACAGAAAGGGACAAGGACAAAGGGCGAGTGGTGCCGCCTCGACTACCACCTCGCCTGCTCCTCATTCTGTGTCGACGGCGCATGATTTTGCGTCTAGAAAGCTGCAATAAGCGGTGAATTGCAGCATCAAGAGGCGGGCCAAGAGCGGCAGAGGGGATGTTGTGGGGAGCATGGGCATTCAAATCCAGACTAGAGGAAGGGGCTGAGACCTCCAAACGCAGGTGGTAGAGAAAGGATTGAGAAAAATGGTGACCATTGCCTAGGTTGACACAACAGAGGAGTCTTCAATGTCTTCCCATGGTAGTGTGAAGGTTCGGCTCTGCTATAAAGGGATGGCAAGAGCAATTGAGAGGCCGAATAGGGGAATACAAGGGGTTATGTTCCATATTTTTGAAGTTTCACAGAATTTCTCAAGTTTCCAAATTGATTAATGGTTCCGGCAAAAGAGCCAGAACTTGCCATAATCCCCCACAGGTGAAGGCATGAGTTTCCATACGAATTAGCCACTTGCTTGTCCGGCAGCCCATGCGCATTAATGACTTATCTAGCACTTGCATCCAGGGGATTTTAGAGCTCATGTTTTCTTGGACTCGTAATATTTTTTCACAAACATAAAAAATACTATAAATTCATAATAACATTTTCAATGATCTAAAAGTGATAAAAACCTTGATTCATGACAATTTAAGGCCAGAAGATGGAAACCAAATTCAAAACTATATTTTATGAATGCATGAAAAAAATAAATTGTTTGAGAACCTAGGACCCTTGCATATGGAACCTATTTAACAAAATTCTAAAGGTATTCATGGAACTATGAGTGTTACATCGACAACACTAAGAAGTGGCAAAAATTGATTATCACACAAGGTGCTCACTTGCATTGACTCTTGCACATTTAGTCTTGTATGGATGGAACATGGAGTTCTATGATAGGTTGTAGTTTTCTTTAAATTTATTTTAGTCTCATTCCATATAGTTTTATGTGTTATAAATGTTGAATGGGGTTAGAGGAAGAAGGGTTCAACTAAATTTAAAGGTGCACTAAATTTAGCAAGGGGGCCCATAGGTGGGGCCAAAGGTGTAGTTTACACTTTATCTCATTATTTTGACTTAGGAAAATTTTAATTTTCTTATAGTAAAAAACTAAAGTGAACTCAACCATCCATTGAGATCAAATCTCATCCATTCATGGAGATGGTGGTCCTAGATCAACTTTGAAGGAGAAAAAAGGGCACAGACTTGGCTCATTATGCACTAGAAAACTTGTGTGTTCAACTCAACATAAAAAGGGTGTTGAGTTTAGGGCCTAGGGTTTTCAATTTGGCATAGCTAGGGAAAGAAATATAGGTCAAACAACCTCAGAATATTCCAATCAATGTTCATCTTCATTCTGGCTTATTTTAGCTATGCAAAGTGGTCGTACTCAGGCCATACAAACTTGTATAATTTCCATACAATGCACAGATAGTGAGACCGAGAGGGATCAAAGCACATATCAACTTGTGTTAAGAGATCTGCAAAGTGAAAGGAAGTATTCCGTTCTATTTGTAATCATTTTCTGAATATTGTAAATCATTGAAGCATAATAAGAAAACACAAGTTTGTAGGTTTTCCCTGGAGGTAGAGGTTTCCTAGTAAAAATTTTGGCGTACTATTTTTTATGGTATGTTTGTCTTCATTTTTTCCACTGTGCATGCAAGTTATGAAACTCACCATACAATTTAATTTAAGTTAAAGTTTTAGTTTCAATTACTTTTCTTTAGATATTCATTTTTTAGGTTCTAGGTTTCAAGAAAACTAACATGATATCAAAGTATTGCCTCTGATTAATTACAACCATCATTATTATGATCTGCGGGGAAGGCTAAAGGTGCAAAGAAGGGCACAGTTTAGTTTAGGGGTTGTGCTAGGGTTTCTAGCAGTGTGACCTAGGGTTTATGAGCAGATCAAACTGCAACATGGCATATTTGGGGCTGAGATTTGAGGACTGCCTTGATGGGTCCTCAAACTTTTGTTCTTGGATGGAGAGGATTGGTGTAGTGTTGGAGGAGCAAGGAGTTTGGGAGTTTGTGGACAATCGACCAGCCTAACCAAAAAGCCCTCAACAGTTGGATCAACACAACAAGAAAGATGCAAAGGCCAAAAGCATTATCCTTGAAGGAGTCAAGGATGACATCATAACTTACCTATCCAACAAGAAGACAACTAAGGCTATGTAGACAACCATCATAGGGTTGTACCAGGGTTTGAGTGAGGCCAAGTAGTTGGCACTCATATACCAACTCTGGAACATCAATATGGAAAAGTCCAAGTTTGTGGTATCATATATCACCAGGTTTACCCAAGCGAGGTACGAGCTAGTCGAAGTTGGGGAGACAGTCTCAGACAAAGACCTTGTTAGTTTTGCATTTTTCGGTTTTCCCAAGTCATGGGAAAAATTTAGTAATTCTATTAGTGGTAGAGAAAACCTATCAAGACAAGAGAGGTTGTGAGGTGATTGTGTCCAAGAGGAGATCCGGATGCATGCTAAAGTTGAGTCTCACATAAAGATCGAGGAAAAAGAGAATTTTGCCCTAGTTTGCAAAGGGGGCAAGGTCAAGGGAAAGAAAGGCATAGGAGGGGTCGAGTCTAGCTCCAAAGGCAAGAAGAAGAAGAAAGATATCAATAATATAAAGTGCTTCTATTTCCATTATTTTAGGCACTACTCTACCAAGTGTCCAAATAGGAAGAAAGGGTCCAAAAAGGGCCAAGTGATAGCATCAACAGAGGTGGAGTAGTTCACTTCCCACTTTGAGAGGGATTTGTTGCTCAACTTAAATGGAAAGCTCAGTGGCTAGTAGCATGTGGCATGTTGACAATGGAGCATCCTATCACATAACTGAGAACAAGGGGTATTTCAGCCAGTTGACTGAAAAGGACATGTAGTTTCACATAAAACTAGGAGATGGTAAGGATAACTAGCAAAGGGAATGGGTACTGTCAAGTTTGAGAGGGAGTCTTGGAATCCTCTCTACCTCAAATATGTCCTATACATCCTAGGATTGAAGAAAAACCTTGTTTTAGTCTCAACCTTGGAGAAAAAGGGTTATGAGGTTATTTTCAGCGGAGGAAATGATGCCTTTATCAAGAATTTCAACTCGGGAGAAACCAAGTAGATTGAAGTTAGGGTGAATAACCTCTATAGGATTTAGTTTAAGACATTCACAACCTTGAGTAGCAGAGGAGTTATTGAGCAGAGCCATGGCCTTGGGGAGATTTGTCATAGACATATGGGTCACTTATAATATGGAGCATTGAATATGCCCAAAGAGATTTCCGCAGGGCTTCCATAGTGCAGTGTAGACCAACATGACGTGCGCAAGGGTTTCACACTTCACAAGTATACTAAGTCATCCTTCCCCAATAGAGACAACACAGCCAAGATCATCTTGGAGCTTGTTCATTTGGATGTTTTTGGACCATTTTCCTCTCTATCCCTTATGGGATATAGATACTATGTCACCTTCATTGATGATCGCTCGAGAAAGACTTGGATCTTCTTCATGATGAAGAAAGATGAAGTCTTCTTAAAGTTCATGGAGTTAAAATACTTGGTGGATAACTAGATCAGTAAGAAGATCAAGGTGTTGAGGCTAGAAAATGGTGGGTAGTACATCTCCAACACCTTCAAGGACTTGTGTGCTAAGGAGGGCATCATAACAGATCTCACCATGCCTTATAACCCTTAGCATAATGGGGTGGCTAAGTGCAAGAAAAAGAGCATTGTTTGGGTGGCTAAGGCCATGTTGCATGACCAAGGGCTGCCAATATTTCTTTTGGTAGAGGCATGAAACACTACAATATTGTTTCAAAATAGGAGCCCACACAAGGTTATAGGCAAAGTCACACTAGAGGAGGTTTTCATATCCAAGAAGCCTGATGTGTCTCACTTCCAAATTTTTGGCAGTCTAGTTTATTATCATGTGCCTTCTGATAACCAGAAGAATCTAGAGCCCACAATAGAGAAGAGAAGTTTTGTAGGGAGGGCATTAGGAAAAGTCTCACCACGCCCGATAACCCTTAGTACAATGGGGTGGCTGAGCACAAGAACTAGAGCATTGTTGGAGTGGATAAGGCCATATTGTGTGACCAGGGGCCACCAATGTTTCTTTGAGAAGAGACATGCAACACTGCAATCTTTTTGAAAAACAGGAGCCCACAAAAGGTGCTAGGAAGAGTCACACCAAAGGAGGTTTTCATAGCCAAGAATCCTGATGTGTCTCACTTTCAAATTTTTGGTAGTCTACTTTACTTCCATGTGCTTTCTGATAACTGGAAGAAGCTAGAGCCCGCAAAAAATAAGGGAATATTTATAGGCTACAATGAGACGTCTAAGGTGTATAGGGTGCACATCCTAGCACTCAGATAGATAGCGATTAGGTGTGATGTGAAGTTCGAGGAGGAAAGGGCTCTCAGGAAGTCCTTGGAGCATGAGCAAGGTGTAGCATAGGAGGAGAAGTAGTAGGCTCCCAAGAAAGAGGATTAGTTAGCTACTTAGACTTCATCACAATCAGTTATTGAGTATACCTAGCAACACATAGATGAAAAGACCATGCAGGAACAGGAGGAGAGAATAGAGTGAGAGGGGCCCATTCAGCCAATGAATCCCAGCATAAGGACAAGACGCACCAAGTGGGCAGATCATTTGATCATGGAGGCTCATGAGAGAGTTCGAGCCCCCAACTCCACATTCAGATAGAGTAAACAACCATAAAGATATACAAGGTACATGGCATTGATGAGTGAGTTGATAAACTTAGATCCTTCTTGTTATAACAAGGAAACCTCTCAGTAGGTATGGTGAGATGTGATGGTGGAGGAATACTCCTTCTTCATGATGAATGACATCTACAAGATAGTGCCAAGACCAGTAGAGAAATCAATGGTTGGTTCATGTTGGGTCTATAAGATCAGGCATGGGGTTGATGGGAGTGTAAATAAGTGCAAAACTATATTTATGGCCAAAGGGTTCTCTCAAGTCGAGCAGATAGACTATGATGATTCATTTGTACCCATGGCACGATACTCATCAATTTGGATTATATTGGTGATTGCAGTGCAGATGGGGTGGAAGATCTACCAAATGGATGTGAAGACTGCCTTACTTAACAAAGTCGTTGAGGAAGAGATATATGTTGAGTAGCCTGAGGGGTTTGGGACCTTCAATAGAGACATGCATGTTTTCAGGCTAAAGAGAGCTCTTTATTGGCTCAAACAGGCATCGAGGGCATGGTATGTCCTAATGATAACTACCTTCTAGTATTGGGCTTCACGAAGAGTGAGGTGGATCCCACCTTGTATTGCATTATGGTTGGAGGTCTCCCACTCATTATAGTGTTGTACGTGGATGACTTGATACTACCATGAGTAGATAGTATGATCTAGGATTATAAGAAGGATCTTATAAGGGACTTAGACATGAAGGACTTAGGGTTGATGCACTATTTCCATGGGTTGGAGGTACGGCATGGTGATGGGGAGATTTTATTGGCAAAGGGAAAGTACATGTAGGAGATTCTCAAGAGGTTACACATGTAGGATTGTAGACCCATGACCATGCCTTTAGTCACAAACTAGATGAATGTAGATGCTACCAGAGTAGAGGGTGTTGATGCCACTCTTATAGGTAGCTTATTAGGCCGTTGATGTATCTGGTGAACACACCACCTAACATTTGCTTTACAATTAACCAGTTGACCCAATTCATAGTTGAGCCAACCATAGTGGATTGTGTTGTGACCAAACACGTGTTGAAGTATCTTAGGGGCAAAACAAATTATATTTTGTACAGGCAAGTTGATGGTGTGATCCTTCAAGGCTTCACAAATGCAAATTGGGCAGGGGGTTCAATAAACAGGAAGAGCACTTCAGGTTTTACTTTCAGTGTCGGGTCAACAATTGTTTCCTAGTTCAGCAAGAAGCAAAGATCAGTGGCACTGAGCTCAGTTAAGGTCGAGTACATGGCTACCATCTTGGCAGCTTGTGAAGCCATACGGTTGAAGAAAATAATTGTTGGGTTGTTTAATTAGAAGTTGGAGCCCACAGTTATACACTATGCCAATTAGAGTTTCATTAAGCTCTCTAAAAATCTAGTGTTTCATGATAGCTCCAAGCACATTGAGATCAAATACGACCATATCAAAGATTGTGTTCAAAGGGTAAATTCAGACTCTAGTATGTGGCTACAGAGGAGAAAACAATAGATATTCTGCCCAAGACATTGGAAAGGGGAAGAATTGTCTACTTCAAAGATAAATTAGGTGTAGTGCAAAACACATTCCTCTCTAAGAGGGAGTGTTGAACGGAGAATCCATGGCCAAAATGCAACACATAGACACCTATAGTTGTGTTCTCCAATATAATTTATTCAATCAATCTTTTCTAAGATAGATTCATCTCATCACAATTGTATGTGCACCATATGGATTCAATCTCATCTATCATGGCTTGTTGACACATTTGAACAAGCCATATTCTCTTCTCTTATTGTCTTGGGTCGCATAGGCCTGTTGGGCGAAAGTTTACACAAGGGTCTAAAATATCAAGGTCAAAGCACTCACTGATCTAGGGTTTTCTATATCTTGGGCATTGACACAGAACTAGACATTTAATTCCCTAGAAGTTGGCACAATGTGTTATGGGAGAATCCAGGGAGCCTTAGATGCTGGCACAATGGGTTATGAGATCGTCCAAGGCTTCAGAGATAGATCAGGTTGTACTAGTTCCTGTGCGCTCGCACAGAGTGGTCCTCAGAGCATCTGGGCTGCCATAGATGCTTGCATAAACAACCTTATAAGAGTGTCTAGGGCTTGAAGCATGTCTGGGTATGTTTGACCATGGACACCCTCATCCAATTCACTGGAGAATGTCCAAATCTGTTATGGACACATTCATCCAGTTATGCAGAGTGCATCTAGATATGCTATAGACACTCACACAATGCCTCCTTGATGTGTTGAGGACTCATGGATGAGATTTCTGTATTCTAAAGATTCCGTTTAGTGACAACAATGTTCATCAGTATCTAGCAGTTGTCTATAGTCAATGAAAACACACTTCAGTCCTCAAAATCAAGGTTTTGATTATAAGCATGATTAGATTTGTTTCATGGATATCATATTTGTTTTGCTTCATAGATAAAGTTATGGATCATTTTACTCTCTTTTTTCTAAATCATTTGATGACGATCTAAGAAGAAGAAGATTTGCAAGGGTTTTCCCCATAGTGGATTTTTCCCTGGTCTTAGACGAATCCTGGTGTCTCTATGTGTGTGAATGCTTTTCTTCTATTGTTCCTTTATGCTTCACTACATTGATGATGATGGTGATTTTATTTCTATATAATTGCATCTGATGAATAATGGTGTAGACCTTAATAATGTAATGATGATATAGGGTGAACTTAATGTATAAATGAAGAAATGAAATTATCAAAGAAAAGAATAATGTAGCCCTATGACAAATTAATATGGAATTAGAGTTGGGCTAAAGAAAATCCATGGAAATCATCTCGATGGTGACACCTTTGATGGAAGAAAGAAGAGGATGGTAGAGACCTAAAATAATTCTAGGGTTTGAAGAAAACCCTAAGCAACTTTATTATTAGGTTTTGATGGATTCTATGAGGTTAGGTTTGGAGAGAAAAGCTTGGTTTATGGAAACAATATGAGGTATGGAACCTAGTTGGTCAATGTGAAGATGCTCAAGCACTTGAAATTTTTTTGATAAAGCCCTATATGGGATAATCTCGGGAAAAACTGGTTCAATACCTTGAGGGATAAATTGAGAATTCTCCAACACCTTAAAGAGGATGCCCAACTGCACTTAATGACACTTTAGGACAACACAACTAAGATGTTAACGACTTCGAGAAGAGTGTTGACCTTGGGATTGATCCAACATTGATGATGACCACCTCCTTTCCCTCTAGAGCCTAAAACATTTCTCAATATGCTAGGATGTTACCAAGAAATATGACATACCCTAGAGACCACAAGACACCCCTAAGTTGGCCTTGCACCTTCCTGATGGATGTTTCCCTTTTCCTAGACCAATTTGTTGATGATGATGCCTCGAGATCCCTCTAGAAGGGATAATACACCTATCTTGATGATGACATTGTGCCCTAATCTTGTGAAATCACCCACATGAGGCCTAGAGTGATGATTTGGGATTAGTTTATGGTGATATCTTGATGAGGAGGGTCTTTCTTGATGATTGAGCACCTTTTTGAAGAAGAGATGACCTTGAGTTAAAAAGAGGTGAATTGTTATGTTTTATCATTGAGGGAGCTATATTTTAGGCCAGCTTGTGACCTACTTGACTTGTAAACACTTAAAATATTATTTTTAGGGCTTTTAGTCTATTTTTTCCCTAAATTCACTTGGTTTCCCTCATACAAATAGAGGGAATTCAATTTATAACTATTATTGTCACACTGACTCATTTTTTCTCTTGTTAAAGAGTGTGCACTAGCTCTCTTGTCTCTTGGATGCAATGGATCAGTAAAGGATAGTGAATTATCTTAGAAGGGATAAAATTGCTTGAAAGATTTTCTCTTGGAATGATGAAGTGATGCTATGGTGAATTTTACTATTTTTATTGTGAGTATCTTCCTCCATTTTGCAATGTTATAGAATTAAGGTTTCTATAAAGTTTCTATGAAGTTTTCATGATATGTTGAATATTTTATGGCTCTAAAATCTCCTTTGCAAGATTTTTCACCAAGTATCCATCAAGGAAATCTAAAATAACATTCATTGACCTTAAATCTCTGATTAATTGAAAATCACTAGAGTTTGATTGAGAGGATTCCTCTCTCTTGCTCTCTCCAACCAAAGTCTTCCACCATTGACAATGCCCTTTCTTGAATCCATATACCCAAGATTGATAAGGCACTAGCCTTTGTGTGTCAATATTTTAATATTTTACCTTTTTCTTAATTTTTTCCTTATAGACTAGGGTTAGATTATAGCAAAATTTATATTAAATAGCATAAAACACATTAAATGTTATAGTCCTAGGTTTAGATCTTGCATCTCTTAAATTGAATAAGGAAAATATTATCATTTTTATGCATTTTTCAACAATAATTATAGGGCTATTGTCTAGGCTTTCATAGTTGTTCTGTAAATTTTCAACCACTGAAAATTTTCTTCGACCTTTTCCTTGTTTTCCTTTTAATAGTATATTGTTTATCATCGCTTGTGGGATATTTTTATTATTGTTCTAAATTTTGTATGTTGTAAATTGCCTTTATTTTAAACCGTAATTTATAATAAAAATCACTTCATTAAGGTATCATGTGTTTGGAATTTATTTGAGCATCTTCAAGACTTATCTAAGACCTCTATACTTAGCCATAGGTTCTTTGAACTCACTACCTCATTTAACCCAGAGATATTGCTTATTTAACATATTTATTGGTGTCTAATAATTAATTAATAGGTTCCTTAGAGGGTATTTAGCCTAGGAGTCCTTAGGTTACTTAATCTCTAAGACCTATTTGGGGAGCCGCCTTGGGATAATTCCATCCACAAAACAACAAGGGAACAACAATTAAGGTGGTGGTGGTGGTTGATTGCATTGTTTCTCTTAAATTGGAGTGCCCATTGACCTGCTTTGCACTAGGCTACTAAATTTTGTGGTAACAAGCCAAAACCAAACATTATTGGCAAAACCAACAAGAAATACATGTCTGTCGTCTACTCAAGTTTGGTCTTGGCTACAACATGGCCAAGATTTTTTAATTTTGGGGGATTCCCTTAGCATTTCAAGCCTCCCAAAAAGAGTTATGTGATAATATTATCTAAATTTTGGGGGTTTCCCTTACCTTTTCAAGCCTTACACAAAGAGATCTATGATACAACTATTTGAAGGATTGATATGAAAATTGATAAATGGATTATAAACCAATGAACTTGGATACCAAATTCGAAATCTACACCAAAATCCTAGTCGTTATGCATGCATGATACTACTCCTACTGGGTTTTTTCAATTACCACTTCTCACGATCATATATAATATAATATAATATGTGTGGGTGCATCAAAATGCACCACTATCTATATTGAATTCATTGTTGCTTACTATAGTTCATTTTTGTGATAGATCAAATAGAAAATATGTATATGAAGAGCGTTGGCTTTGTTCCGGACAATGTGAAATCTATATTATATGTATTTTCATTGTTCGATGAGCCCTTGTAGTAGTCGAAGTTGCATGATCATTGCCATTAACTCGATAGTTGTAGGTTGATCGACTAGCTAGAAAAAACTCTCATGCCTTTTCATGGGGACTAATTCCAGTTGGACAAAGAGCTTCCGTTGAGTTAATTGGAACCTGTGTTGTATACTAAGAGAATGGGGAGGAAAGAGAATCATTCACACAATGCACATGCAACCAGGCTTAGGTAATTTGTGCAAAATGGATCATCCAGGTAATTGATGGAAAAGAAGCATGGAATGTACTGCTCAAAAACCAAATAGCCTCTAGATCCCCTTGAAAAATCTAAATCTTTAAACTCTTATCACCACTCTAGCCCATGTAGAGATTACATTGACGTTTGTTGCAAACAGTAATTTTAGGATGCATGAGACATTCTCAAGACTGAACTCTATTGTAAAGGTCGCATGATCAAAACATGACTCTCCTCCAATAATACTACATTTGGCGGTCAGTTGTTCTACTTATAAAGTCAAAGCTCTAGTAGAAACCACCCGGCTCTCACGTAAGCATCTATTTTGGTGAGGCATCAAAAAAGTCACGAACCATTTTGATGCTCAAGTTTGGGAGTGGAAGGCTTGGGCCCTAACCATATTTAAAAGAATAATTTCCTTGATTTTGGAAAAGGTCAAAACCCTTATCCCAAATAATTTGTTCATCAACCTCGGGTTTCCAGCTTTGATAGCTTGGGGAAGGGACTTGAGATGGAATTATGCTAAGGCCTTCAAGCAATGCATGCCAATTGATGCATATATATGGTTGTGAGTAAAATGACTTTCTTGGATGCCGATATTAATAAATCTCCTTCCCTTTTCTCGTATTTGTTTGTTAAAATTATTTTATAGATTTCCTTTTCTTGAATAGTCTATATGAATAAGCAAGCCATGTTGCTATCTTTCTTGTCATTCATACAATCCTAAAGGTCAACCCAAGTGAGGTTCGAAACACCAATTGAAACAAAATCTAATGCAGCTATGCCTGAAAATATCTATAAAAAATTATGGAGACTTGAATCAAAATAGGAAACTTATCTATGTAGGCTCAGATCTATTTGGAAGCCTTTTCTAGAGCAAAAAAGTATGAAACATCAATTGAAACAAGATATAATGCAACTATGCCTGAAAATATCTATCAAAACTTATGGAGACTTAAAGCAAAATTAAAAACTTAGCTTTGTAGGCTCAGATCTATTTGGAAGCCTTTTCTAGAGCAAAAAAAGGCATTGCTCACTTGGCCTTGGCCCTTGGAAACCAACCTCCAAGCCAAAACTTCAACACTTAGAGGTGGCCTAGCTAAGATGCCCAGTTTGTGTCAAGAAGGAAATTATAGAGCATTTGTTCTAGTTTTGTGATTTTGTCATATCAGCCTGAGCATAGGTTTCTAAGTTCTACAGTCAGTTTCTCTCTTCCCATATCCTCAAAAACCAACCTTTTAGGAGGTGAAATTCCTTAGGTTGTTGAGTTCAATGCAAAGTAGCATATGATCAAAAGAGAAATTTTCTTCTTCATTTGGATATATATATATATATATATATATATATATATATATATACTATATATATATTATATATATATATTATATATATATATATATATTATATATATATATATAGATATATATATATTTAATAGGATCTATCATAGTAAAGACTTCACCTAATATGACAACTAACTGATATGTAAAAATATCCATTTACATATTACAACAAAGGTTGAAAACCCGCTCCAATTACTCAAGTTTTTGGGCATTGCACCTTGAACCATTCATAGGTAACCCTGTGCTAACTCCCCTGCTCACTCAATTCAGTCTCACAAGTCTGAAGGCCAAACCTAACACTCTACTGGTCATTCTGTCTGTGAGCCATAAGAGAGACACCATACTTGGCCTCACTATCCACCCCTCAGAAAAAGTGTTCCCACAGCTACCCTTGGTCATTTACGAGATTAAGAAGCCTTCTAAACCCAAATAGGGCAATAATGAGTGGGAGCCCATCATCATTGTTCCTAAGTAGACTATTGACGAATGGGGGTCAATACAGGGCCCAGTCATGATCCTTGCTACTGCATGACATCGTGCAGGCTAGCTGGTTCTGATCTTAATTCTGTGGTACTCATACTTATTTTAGTTTTAATCATTATTTTGCATGTCTGGTGATTTTGGTTATGCCCTTAAATCTTATTAAATGGCTATGTTATTAGCTCATGAAGGTTGTTTGTTGTAGTCCATCTTTTTTCTATAAAATGCATGCAAATTTTTTCTATAAAATGCATGCAAATTTTGATCAACATAATTGTTTCCAAAAGACTATGAATTTCACAATTTAGCTCAAAATTCTCCACAAAACCAGCTCATGAGAACCAATGTTTATAACTCGAGCTGGAAACAAAATTAAAAAATTGATCCGACATGAAACAAAATTCAAAATTGATTTGGAAACGTGAAAAGGCAGAACTGGACTCAGGACCCGACACGTGACCTAGCATGCAGCTGCAAGGTGGCTTCTTTTGGCTCTTCCTCCACGATCGGACACCAGCCATATTCTTCTGAATCAATGTTCTATACATGCCCGCCACCTGCAGTGTCCTCCATTTAAATTCCTTTGTCCTTGCGGGTGGCTTCACCTCCTGAAGTCTTCTGTCAGCTACTAGATGGGTTTTCCATGTCTTTTGGCGGGTGGCTGGACCTTGGCTCCCCTTGAAAGACGTCAGGTTGAGGAGAATCCTGGTTAATCTCCTGGTTGAGCTTTGGTTCGAAACAGGAGGCAGAGACCTCTCTGAAATCCACCATGACGGTGGCAATTATGAGCAGGTTGTCCATGGAGTAGCGAAACTGGAATTGCGCTTGCTGGGAGGAGGCAGTGGTAGCGGCGTGCTGGGCGAATCCCCCTGAACGTCGAACCTCACTGGTGCCCAATCTACCATGTCTGTTGTGGGTGTCCGGGTATCTGCCAAGGAAGTGGGAATTGGAGGGGTTAGGGAGAGGGGAGGCAGACGGGGAAGTGGAGACAGAAAGGGACAGGGACAAAGGGCGAGTGGGTCGCCCCGACTACCACCTCGCTTGATCCTCATTTTGTGTCGACGACGCATGATTTTGTGTCTAGAAAGCTGCAACGAGCGGTGAATTACAGCATCAAGAGGCGGGCCAAGAGTGGCAGAGGGGATGTTGTGGGGAGTAGGGGAATTCAAATCTGGACGAGAGGAAGGGGCCGAGACCTCCAAACGCAGGTGGTAGAGAAAGGATTGAGAAAAATGGTGACCATTGCCTAGGTTGACGTAGCAGAGGAGTGTGCAACGTCTTCCCGTGGTAGTGTGAAGGCTCGGCTCTGCTGCAAAGGGATGGCAAGAGCAATTGAGAGGCCGAATAGGGGAATACAGAGGGCTCTGTTCCATATTTTTGAAGTTTCACAGAATTTCTCAAGTTTCCAAATTGATTAATGGTGCCGGCCAAAGAGCCAGAACTTGCCATAATTCCCCACAGGTGAAGGCGTGAGTTTCCATACGAATTAGCCACTTGCTTGTCCGGCAGCCCATGCGCATTAATGACTTATCTAGCACTTGCATCCAGGGGATTTTAGAGATCATGTTTTCTTGGACTCATAAATTTTTTTCACAAACATAAAAAATACTATAAATTCATAATAACATTTTCAATGATCTAAAAGTGATAAAAACCTTGATTCATGACAATTTAAGGCTAGAAGATGGAAACCAAATTCAAAACTATATTTTATGAATGCATGAAAAAAATAAATTGTTTGAGCACCTAGGACCCTTGCATATGGAACCTATTTAACAAAATTCTAAAGGTATTCATGGAACTATGAGTGTTACATCGACAACACTAGAAAGTGGCAAAAATTGATTATCACACAAGGTGCTCACTTGCATTGACTCTTGCACATTTAGTTTTGTATGGATGAAACATGGAGTTCTATGATAGGTTGTAGTTTTCATTAAATTTATTTTAGTCTCATTCCATATAGTTTTATGTGTTATAAATGTTGAATGGGGTTAGAGGAAGAAGGGTTCAACTAAATTTAAGGTGCACTAAATTTAGCAAGGGGACCCATAGGTGGGGCCAAAGGTGTAGTTTACACTTTATCTCATTATTTTGACTTAGGAAAATTTTAATTTTATTATAGTAAAAAACTGAAGTGAACTCAACCATCCATTGAGATCAAATCTCAACCATTCATGGATATGGTGGTCCTAGATCAACTTTGAAGGAGAAAAAAGGGCACAGACTTGGCTCAGTATGCACTAGAAAACTTGTGTGTTCAACTCAACATAAAAAGGGTGTTAAGTTTAGGGCCTAGGGTTTTCAATTTGGCACAGCTAGGGAAAGAAATATAGGTCAAATAACCTCAGAATATTCCAATCAATGTTCATATTCATTCTGGCTTATTTTAGCTATGGAAAGTGGTCGTACTCAGGCCATAAAAACTTGTATAATTTCCATACAATGCACAAATAGTGAGACCGAGAGGGATCAAAGCGCATATCAACTTGTGTTGAGAGATTTTCAAAGTCAAAGGAAGTATTCCGTTATATTTGTAATCATTTTCTGAATATTGTAAATCATTGAAGCATAATAAGAAAACACAAGTTTGTAGGTTTTCCCTGGAGGTTGAGGTTTCCTAGTAAAATTTTTGACGTACTATCTTTTATGGTATGTTTGTCTTCAGTTTTTCCACTGTGCATGCAAGTTATGAAACTCACCATACAATTTATTTTAAGTCAAAGTTTCAGTTTCAATTACTTTGCTTTAGATATTCATTTTTCAGGTTCTAGGTTTCAAGAAAACTAACATGATATCAAAGTATTGCCTCTGATTAAAGACAACCATCATTATTATGATCTGAGGGGAAGGTTAAAGGTGCAAAGAAGGGCACAGTTCAGTTTAAGGGTTGTGCTAGGGTTTCTAGCAGTGTGACCTAGGGTTTATGAGTAGATCAAACTGCAATATGGCATATTTGGGGCTGAGATTTGAGGACCGCCTTGATGGGTCCTCAAACTTTTGTTCTTGGAGGGAGAGGAATGGTGTAGTGTTGTAGGAGCAAGGAGTTTGGGAGTTTGTGGACAATCCAACAGCCTAACCAAAAAACCCTCAGCAGTTGGATCAACACAACAAGAAAGATGCAAAGGCCAAAAGCATTATCCTTGAAGGAGTCAAGGATGACATCATAACTTACCTATCCAACAAGAAGACAACTAAGGCTATGTAGACAACCATCATAGGGTTGTACCAGGGTTTGAGTGAGGCCAAGTAGTTGGCACTCATATACCAACTCTGGAACATCAATATGGAAAAGTCCAAGTTTGTGGTATCATATATCACCAGGTTTACCCAAGTGAGGGACGAGCTAGTCGAAGTTGGGGAGATAGTCTCAGACAAAGACCTTGTTAGTTTTGCATTTTTCGGTTTTCCCAAGTCATGGGAAAACTTTAGTAATTCTATTAGTGGTAGAGAAAACCTATCAAGACAAGAGAGGTTGTGAGGTGACTGTGTCCAAGAGGAGATCCAGATACATGCTAAAGTTTAGTCTCACATAAAGATCGAGGAAAAAGAGAATTTTGCCCTAGTTTGCAAAGGGGGCAAGGTCAAGGGAAAGAAAGGCATAGGAGGGGTCGAGTCTAGCTCCAGAAGCAAGAAGAAGAAGAAAGATATCAATAATATAAAGTGCTTCTATTTCCATTATTTTAGGCACTACTCTACCAATTGGCCAAATAGGAAGAAAGGGTCCAAAAAGGGCCAAGTGATAGCATCAACAGAGGTGGAGTAGTTCACTTCCCACTTTGAAAGGGATTTGTTGCTCAACTTAAATGGGAAGCTCAGTGGCTAGTAGCATGTGGCATGTTGACAATGGAGCATCCTATCACATAACCGAGAACAAGGGGTATTTCAGCCAGTTGACTGAAAAGGACATGTAGTTTCACTTAAAACTAGGAGATGGTGACAGATAACTAGTAAAGGGAATGGGTACTGTCAAGTTTGAGAGGGAGTCTTGGAATCCTCTCTACCTCAAATATGTCCTATACATCCTAGGATTGAAGAAAAACCTTGTTTTAGTCTCAATCTTGGAGAACAAGGGCTATGAGGTTATTTTCAGCGGAGGAAATGATGCCTTTATCAAGAATTTCAACTCGGGAGAAACCAAGTAGATTGAAGTTAGGGTGAATAACCTCTATAGGATTTAGTTTGAGACATTCACAACCTTGAGTAGCAGAGGAGTTAGTGAGCAAAGCCATGACCTTGGGGAGATTTGGCATAGACATATGGGTCACTTATAATATGGAGCATTGAATACGCTCAAAGAGATTTCCACAGGGCTTCCATAGTACAGTGTAGACCAACATGATGTGCGCAAGGGTTTCACACTTCACAAGTATACTAAGTCATCCTTCCCCAACAAAGACAACACAGCCAAGAGCATCTTGGAGCTTGTTCATTTGGATGTTTTTGGACCATTTTCCTCTCTATCCCTTATGGGATATAGATACTCTGTCACCTTCATTGATGATCGCTCGAGAAATACTTGGATCTTCTTCATGATGAAGAAATATGAAGTCTTCTTAAAGTTCATGGAGTTAAAATACTTGGTGGATAACTAGATCGGTAAGAAGATCAAGATGTTGATGTTAGAAAATGGTGGGTAGTACATCTCCAACACCTTCAAGGACTTGTGTGCTAAGGAGGGCATCATAACAGATCTCACCATGCCTTATAACCCTCAGCATAATGGGGTGGCTAAGTGCAAGAAAAAGAGCATTGTTTGGGTGGCTAAGGCCATGTTGCATGACCAAGGGCTGCCAATATTTCTTTTGGTAGAGGCATGAAACACTACAATATTGTTTCAAAATAGGATCCCACACAAGGTTCTAGGCAAAGTCACACTAGAGGAGGTTTTCATATCCAAGAAGCCTGATGTGTCTCACTTCCAAATTTTTGGCAGTCTATTTTATTATCATGTGCCTTCTGATAACCAGAAGAATCTAGAGCCCACAATAGAGAAGAGAAGTTTTGTAGGGAGGGCATTAGGAAAAGTCTCACCACGCCCGATAACCCTCAGTACAATGGGGTGGCTGAGCATAAGAACTAGAGCATTGTTGGAGTGGATAAGGCCATATTGCATGACCAGGGGCCATCAATGTTTCTTTGAGAAGAGACATGCAACACTGCAATCTTTTTGAAAAACAGGAGCCCACAAAAGGTGCTAGGAAGAGTCACACCAAAGGAGGTTTTCATAGCCAAGAATCCTGATGTGTCTCACTTTCAAATTTTTGGTAGTCTACTTTACTTCGATGTGCTTTCTGATAACTGGAAGAAGCTAGAGCCCACAACAAATAAAGGAATGTTTATAGGCTACAATGAGACGTCTAAGGTGTATAGGGTGTACATCCTAGCACTTAGATAGATAGCGATTAGGTGTGATATGAAGTTCGAGGAGGAAAGGGCTCTCAGAAAGTCCTTGGAGCATGAGCAAGGTGTAGCATAGGAGGAGAAGTAGTAGGCTCCCAAGCAAGAGGATTAATTAGCTCCTTAGACTTCATCACAATCAGTTATTGAGTATACCTAGCAACACATAGATGAAAAGACCATGCAGGAACAGGATGAGAGAATAGAGTGAGAGGGGCCCACTCAGCCAATGAATCCCAGCATAAGGACAGGACGCACCAAGTCGGCAGATCATTTGATCATGGAGGCTCAGGAGAGAGTTGGAACCCCTAGCTCCACATTCAGATAGAGTAAACAACCACAAAGATATACAGCGTAGATAGCATTGATGAGTGAGTTGATAAACTTAGATCCTTCTTGTTATAACAAGGCAACCTCTCAGTAGGTATGGTGAGATGTGATGGTGGAGGAATACTCCTTCTTCATGATGAATGACATTTGCAAGATAGTGCCAAGACCAGTTGACAAATCAATGGTTGGTTCATGTTCGGTCTATAAGATCAGGCATAGGGTTGATGGGAGTGTAAATAAGTGCAAAACTATATTTATGGCCAAAGGGTTCTCTCAAGTCGAGCAGATAGACTGTGATGATTCATTTGCACCCATGGCACGATACTCATCAATTTGGACTATATTGGTGATTGCAGTGCAAATGGGGTTGAAGATCTACCAAATGGATGTGAAGACTGCCTTCCTTAACAAAGTCGTTGAGGAAGAGATATATGTTGAGTAGCCTGAGGGGTTTGAGACCTTCAATAGAGACATGCATGTTTTCAGGCTAAAGAGAGCTCTTTATTGGCTCAAACAGGCATCGAGGGCATGGTATGTCCTAATGACAACTACCTTCTAGTATTGGGCTTCACTAAGAGTGAGGTGGATCCCACCTTGTATTGCATTATGGTTGGAGATCTCCCACTCATTATAGTGTTGTACGTGGATGACTTGATACTACCATGAGTAGATAGTATGATCTAGGATTATAAGAAGGATCTTATAAGGGACTTAGACATGAAGGACTTAGGGTTGATGCACTATTTCCATGGGTTGGAGGTATGGCATGGTGATGGGGAGATTTTATTGGCAAAGGGAAAGTACATGCAGGAGATTCTCAAGAGGTTACACATGTAGGATTGTAGACCCATGACCATGCCTTTAGTCACAAACTAGATGAATGTAGATGCTACCAGAGTAGAGGGTGTTGATGCCACTCTTATAGGTAGCTTATTAGGCCGTTGATGTATCTGGTGAACACACCACCTAACATTTGCTTTACAATTAACCAGTTGACCCAATTCATAGTTGAGACAACCATAGTGGATTGTGTTGCTACCAAACACGTGTTGAAGTATCTTAGGGGAACAACAAATTATATTTTGTATAGGCAAGTTGATGGTGTGATCCTTCAGGGCTTCACAAATGCAAATTGGGCAGGGGGTTCAATAAACAGGAAGAGCACTTCAGGTTTTACTTTCAGTGTCGGGTCAACAATTATTTCCTAGTTTAGCAAGAAGCAAAGATCAGTGGCACTTAGCTCAGTTAAGGTCGAGTACATGGCTACCATCCTGGGAGCTTGTGAAGACATACGGTTGAAGAAAATAATTGTTGGGTTGTTTACTCAGAAGTTGGAGCCCACAGTTATACACTATGCCAATTAGAGTTTCATTAAGCTCTCTAAAAATCTAGTGTTTCAGGATAGCTCCAAGCACATTGAGATCAAATACGACCATATCAAAGATTGTGTTCAAAGGGTAAATTCAGACTCTAGTATGTGGCTACAGAGGGGAAAACAATAGATATTCTGACCAAGACATTGGAAAGGGGAAGAATTGTCTACTTCAAAGATAAATTGGGTGTAGTGCAAAACACATTCCTCTCTAAGAGGGAGTGTTGAACGGAGCCAGAGGAGGAAGGGTTCAACTAAGTTTACAGGTGCATTAAATTTAGTAGGGGGACCCATAGATGGGCCAAAGATGTAGTTTATAATTTATCTCAATATTTTGACTTAGGAAATTTTAATTTTCCTATAGTAAAAAATTGAAGTGATCTCGACCATCCATTGCAATCTAATCTCAACCATTCATGGAGATGGTGGGCCTAAGTCAAATTCAAAGGAGAAAAAGAGGGAAAACTTGGCTTGTTATGCACTAGACTACTTATGTGTTCAACGTAGTAGAAAAAGGGTGGTCAGTTCAATGTCTAGGGTTTTGAGTTGAGTGCAGATAGGGAAAGAAAGAAAGGTTAAATAACATCACTATCTTCCAACCAACATTCATCTTCAGCCAGGCCAATTTCAACTATGCAAAGGGTTTATACTTAGACTGTACATACTAGTACAATTTCTGTACAATGTGCAAATAGTGAGGCCTAGAGGGAGCAAAGCACATATCAACTTGTTTTAAGAGATCTGCAAAGTGAAGAGGAGTCTTCCCTCCTCTTTGTAACCATTTTATGAATACTACAAACCGTTGAAGCATAATAAGAACACAAGTTTGCTTGTTTTCCCTGGGAGTTGGGGTTTCTCGGGAAAATTTCAAGTGAATTGTTTTTTATGGTGTGTTTGTCTTAAGTTTTTCGTTGTGCATGCAAGTTAGAAAACTCAACATAACTTTGAATTTAAGACATTTTTTCAATTTCAATTACTTTTCTTTAGATATTCAATGTTTAGGTTCCGGGTTTCAAGAAAAATAACAATAAATATAGGTTGAAAGGATCCCTTAATGAATTTTATTTAGACATCAAGTCTCCAAGCTTGCATAACCCTCAATTATGGACACAATATAGCCTTAAATCATATTTATTTAGCCTTTAAGATCCTTGAAATGGGGGGTACCTTGGATGTTTGCATTTTGTGTCAAAGAACTTTTCCCATGTACTAACTATTACTTAATTAAATTTGAGAAGCATTTTTAGATATTCAAATCTAGGGCATATGGGCACTCCATGTTATATAAATAACAAAACATATTTTGTAGAATTGACCTTGAGTTCATTGGATTTTAAGCACAAACACATGATTTTGAGAAAATATATTATAGTTGCTACTACAAAACAAGAGAGAAAATAGAATAATGTTGTTGAGAAAATCAACTAACTAAGAGACAATTCAAATTAATCATGAAACTTTGATATGGTATTATTGTTGAACATGATATAATAAATAACCTCTCCAAGAGAGAAAAGCAATTCTAACACAGTTGGGGTTCCCTTGTGCATGCACTCAATTAACTAGTTAACATTCTTACAATAGTTAATAAGTAAAAAATAGAGTGGGAGGCCCTAAATTAGAAAAATATTTGATTATAGGGTTAACTAAAAGTAAGTGTAGTTAAAAATTAGTTATAGCTAATGTAATAACCCTCACATGCAATAATTACTCATGCAAACTCCAAAAATAAGACTAAAAATCAACATATAAGGTAGGTAGTTGAGTGGATAAGGTGGTTAGGTATGTTATCTCCATAAAAAAGAGAGGAGATTCATATTGGACCTTAGGGATAAGGAAATTTGAAATAATGGACAGGAAAAAGATAGTTCCCAAACACTACCATATTTCATCCTAGGTGTGACCCCTTGCTAATAATAGAATTACTAAAAATAGAAAATGCTAAAAACAGATGATCCCAAATGGTAGGGAAGTTATTGTAGTGGATGAAAAGTGGTCATATGTGCCTCTAATTATGTGTGGAAAAGGGACAAATCATTTCCTAAGTGAGTTCTTCATGAACTCTTGAGTGCGATATACCCAAGTAAGATACCCTGGATGTTTTCATTTTATGGCATAGAACTTTTCCCATAGACCTAACCTTTACTTGATTGAATTTGAGAACATTTTTGGATCTTCAAATCTAAGCCATATATAAATCACATAAATCAATTTATAGGCTCACCTTGAGTTTAATCTTTTATGAAGTCTCTTCTAGTTCAGGATCTCATTAAAAAGGTAATACATAGAGCAATCATACTAATCTAAATGTTTATGCACAAGAGCACTGCTCAAGAGAAGATTGTATCTTACTTCTGGGGAATCCATGGCCAAAATGCAACACATAGACACCTATAGTTGTGTTCTCCACTATAATTTATTCAATCAATCTTTTCTAAGATAGATTCATCTCATCACAATTGTATGTGCACCATATCGATTGAATCTCATCTATCATGGCTTGTTGACACATTTGAACAAGCCATATTCTCCTCTCTTATTGTCTTGGGTCGCATAGGCCTGTTGGACGAAAGTTTACACAAGGGTCTAAAATATCAAGGTCAAAGCACACATTGATCTAAGGTTTTCTATATCTTGGGCGCTGACACAGAACTAGAAATTTTAATCCCTAGAAGTTGGCAAAATGTGTTATGGGAGAATCGAGGGAGCCTTGGATGCTGGCACAATGGGTTATGAGATCGTCCAAGGCCTCAGAGATAGATCAGGTTGTACTAGTTCCTGGGCGCTCGCATAGAGTGGTCCTCAGAGCATCTAGGCTGCTATATATGCTTGCATAAACAACCTTATAAGAGTGTCTAGGGCTTGAAGCATGTCTGGGTATGTTTGACCATGGACACCCTCATCCAATTCACTGGAGAATGTCCAAATCTGTTATGGACACATTCATCCAGTTATGCAGAGTGCATCTAGATCTGCTATAGACACTCACACAATGCCTCCTTGATGTGTTCAGGACTCATGGATGAGATTTCTGTATTCTAAAGATTCCGTTTAGTGACAACAATGCTCATCAGTATCCAGCAGTTGTCTATAGTCAATGACAACACACTTCAGTCCTGAAAATCAAGGTTTTGATTATAAGCATGATTAGATTTGTTTCATGGATATCATATTTGTTTTTCTTCATAGATAAAGTTATGGATCATTTTACTCTCTTTTTTCTAAATCATTTGATGACGATCTAAGAAGAAGAAGATTTGCAAGGGTTTTCCCCATAGTGGATTTTTCCCTGGTCTTAGACGAATCCTGGTGTCTCTATGTGTGTGAATGCTTTTCTTCTATTGTTCCTTTATGTTTCACTACATTGATGATGATGGTGATGTTATTTCTATATAATTGCATCTGATGAATAATGGTGTAGATCTTAATAATGTAATGATGATATAGGGTGAACTTAATGTATAAATGAAGAAATGAAATTATCAAAGAAAAGAATAATGTAGCCCTATGACAAATTAACATGGAATTAGAGTTGGGCTAAGGAAAATCCATGGAAATCATCTCGATGATGACACCTTTGATGGAAGAAAGAAGAGGATGGTAGAGACCTAAAATAATTCTAGGGTTTGAAGAAAACCCTAAGCAACTTTATTATTAGGGTTTGATGGATTCTATGAGGTTAGGTTTGGAGAGAAAAGCTTGGTTTATGGAAACAATATGAGGTATGGAACCTAGTTGGTCAATGTGAAGGTGCTCAAGCACTTGAATTTTTTTTGATAAAGCCCTATATGGGATAACCCCGAGCAAAATTGGTTCAATACCTTGAGGGATAAATTGAGAATTCTCCAACACCTTAAAGAGGATGCCCAACTGCACTTAATGACACTTTAGGACAACACAACTAAGATGTTGATGACTTCGAGAAGAGTGTTGACCTTGGGATTGATCCAACATTGATGATGACCACCTCCTTTCCCTCTAGAGCCTAAAACATTTCTCAATATGCTAGGATGTTACCAAGAAATATGACATACCCTAGAGACCACAAGACACCCCTAAGTTGGCCTTGCACCTTCCTGATGGATGTTTCCCTTTTCCTAGACCAATTTGTTGATGATGATGCCTCGAGATCCCTCTAGAAGGGATAATACACCTTTCTTGATGATGACATTGTGCCCTAATCTTGTGAAATCACCCTCATGAGGCCTAGAGTGATGATTTGGGCTTAGTTTATGGTGATATCTTGATGAGGAGGGTCTTTCTTGATGATTGAACACCTTTTTGAAGAAGAGATGACCTTGAGTTAAAAAGAGGTGAATTGTTATGTTTTATCATTGAGGGAGCTATATTTTAGGCCGGCTTGTGACTTACTTGACTTGTAAACACTTAAAATATTATTTTTAGGGCTTTTAGTCTATTTTTTCCCTAAATCCACTTGGTTTCCTCATACAAATAGAGGGAATTCAATTTATAAGTATTATTGTCACACTGACTCATTTTTTCTCTTGTTAAAGAGTGTGCACTAGCTCTCTTGTCTCTTGGATGCAATGGATCAGTAAAGGATAGTGAATTATCTTAGAAGGGATAAAATTGCTTGAAAGATTTTCTCTTGGAATGATGAAGTGATGCTATGGTGAATTTTACTATTATTATTGTGAGTATCTTCCTCCATTTTGCAATGTTATAGAATTAGGGTTTCTATAAAGTTTCTATGAAGTTTTCATGATATGTTGAATATTTTATGGCTCTAAAATCTCCTTTGCAAGATTTGTCACCAAGTATCCATCAAGGAAATCTAAAATAACATTCATTGACCTTAAATCTCTGATTAATTGAAAATCACTAGAATTTGATTGAGAGGATTCCTCTCTCTTGCTCTCTCCAACCAAAGTCTTCCACCTTTGACCTTGCCCTTTCTTGAATCCATATACCCAAGATTGATAAGGCACTAGCCTTTGTGTGTCAATATTTTAATATTTTACCTTTTTCTTAATTTTTTCCTTCTAGACTAGGGTTAGATTATAGCAAAATTTATATTAAATAGCATAAAACACATTAAATGTTATAGTCCTAGGGTTAGATCTTGCATCTCTTAAATTGAATAAGGAAAATATTATCATTTTTATGCATTTTCCAGCAATAATTATAGGGCTATTGTCTAGGCTTTCATAGTTGTTCTGTAAATTTTCAGCCATTGAAAAGTTTCTTCGACCTTTTCCTTGTTTTCCTTTTAATAGTATATTGTTTATCATCGCTTGTGGGCTATTTTTATTATTGTTCTAAATTTTGTATGTTGTAAATTGCCTTTATTTTAAACCGTAATTTATAATAAAAATCACTTCATTAAGGTATCATGTGTTTGGACTTTATTTGAGCATCTTCAAGACTTATCTAAGACCTCTAGACTTAGCCATAGGTTCTTTGAACTCACTACCTCATTTAACCCAGAGCTCTTCCTTATTTAACATATTTATTGGTGTCTAATAATTAATTAATAGGTTCCTTAGAGGGTATTTAGCCTAGCAGTCCTTAGGTTACTTAATCTCTAAGACGTATTGGGGGAGCCACCTTGGGATAATTCCATCCACAAAACAACAAGGGAACAACAATTAAGGTGGTGGTGGTGGTTGATTGCATTGTTTCTCTTAAATTGGAGTGCCCTTTAACCTGCTTTGGACTAGGCTACTAAATTTTGTGGTAACAAGCCAAAACCAAACATTATTGGCAAAGCCAACAAGAAATACATGCCTGTCGTCTACTCAAGTTTGGTCTTGGCTACAACATGGCCAAAAAATTTTAATTTTGGGGGATTCCCTTAGCATTTCAAGCCTCCCAAAAAGAGTTATGTGATAATATTATCTAAATTTTGGGGGTTTCCCTTACCTTTTCAAGCCTTACACAAAGAGATCTATGATACAACTATTTAAAGGATTGATATGAAAATTGATAAATGGATTATAAACCAATGAACTTGGATACCAAATTCGAAATCTACACCAAAATCCTAGTCATTATGCATGCATGATACTACTCCTACTGGGTTTTTTCAATTACCACTTCTCACGATCATATATAATATAATATGATATGTGTGGGTGCATCAAAATGCACACTATCTATATTGAATTCATTGTTGCTTACTACAGTTCGTTTTTGTGATAGATCAAATAGAAAATATGTATATGAAGAGAGTTGGCTTTGTTCTAGACAATGTGAAATCTATATTATATGTATTTTCATTGTTCGATGAGCCCTTGTAGTAGTCGAAGTTGCATGATCATTGCCATTAACTAGATAGTTGTAGGTTGATCGACTAGCTAGAAAAAACTCTCATGCCTTTTCATGGGGACTAATTCCAGTTGGACAAAGAGCTTCCGTTGAGTTAATTGGAACCTGCGTTGTATACTAAGAGAATGGGGAGGAAAGAGAATCATTCACACAATGCACATGCAACCAGGCTTAGGTAATTTGTACAAAATGGATCATCCAGGCAATTGATGGAAAAGAAGCATGGAATGTACTACTCAAAAACCAAATAGCCTCTAGATCCCCTTGAATTAAAAATACCTGGAAAAATCTAAATCTTTAAACTCTTATCACCACTCTAGCCCATGTAGAGATTACATGGACGTTTGTTGCAAACAGTAATTTTAGAATGCATGAGACATTCTCAAGACTGAACTCTATTGTAAAGGTCGCATGATCAAAACATGACTCTCCTCCAATAATATTACATTTGGCGGTCAGTTGTTCTACTTATAAATTCAAAACTCTAGTAGAAACCACCCGGCTCTAATGTAAGCATCTATTTTGGTGAGGCATCAAAAAAGTCACGAACCATTTTGATGCTCAAGTTTGGGAGTGGAAGGCTTGGGCCCTAACCATATTTAAAAGAATAATTTCCTTGATTTTGGAATAGGTCAAAACCCTTATCCCAAATAATTTGTTCATCAACCTCGGGTTTCCAGCTTTGATAGCTTGGGGAAGGGACTTGAGATGGAATTATGCTAAGGCCTTCAAGCAATGCATGCCAATTGATGCATATATATGGTTGTGAGTAAAATGACTTTCTTGGATGCCGATATTAATAAATCTCCTTCCCTTTTCTCGTATTTGTTTGTTAAAATTATTTTATAGATTTCCTTTTCTTGAATAGTCTATATGAATAAGCAAGCCATGTTGCTATCTTTCTTATCATTCATACAATCCTAAAGGTCAACCCAAGTGAGGTTTGAAACACCAATTGAAACAAAATATAATGCAGCTATGCCTGAAAATATCTATAAAAAATTATGGAGACTTGAATCAAAATAGGAAACTTATATATGTAGGCTCAGATCTATTTGGAAGCCTTTTCTAGAGCAAAAAAGTATGAAACATCAATTGAAACAAGATATAATGCAACTATGCCTGAAAATATATATCAAAACTTATGGAGACTTAAATCAAAATTAAAAACTTAGCTTTGTAGGCTCAGATCTATTTGGAAGCCTTTTCTAGAGCAAAAAAAGGCATTTCTCACTTGGCCTTGGCCCTTGGAAACCAATCTCCAAGCCAAAACTTCAACACTTAGAGGTGGCCTAGCTAAGATGCCCAGTTTGTTTCAAGAAGGAAATTATAGAGCATTTGTTCTAGTTTTGTGATTTTTTCATATAAGCCTGAGCATAGGTTTCTAAGTTCTACAGTCAGTTTCTCTCTCCCCATATCCTCAAAAACCAACCTTTTAGGAGGTGAAATTCCTTAGGTTGTTGAGTTCAATGCAAAGTAGCAGATGATCAAAAGAGAAATTTTCTTCTTCATTTGGAAATATATATATATATATATATTTTATTTATATATATTTAATAGGATCTATCATAGTAAAGACTTCACCTAATATGACAACTAACTGATATGTGAAAATATCTATTTACATAGTACAACAAAGGTTGAAAACCCGCTCCAATTGCTCAAGTTTTTGGGCATTGCACCTTGAACCATTCATAGGTAACCCTGTGCTAACTCCCCTGCTCACTCAATTCAGTCTCACAAGTCTGAAGGCCAAACCTAACACTCTACTGGTCATTCTGTCTGTGAGCCATAAGAGAGACACCATACTTGGCCTCACTATCCACCCCTCAGAAAAGTTTTCCCACAACTACCCTTGTTCATTTACGAGATTAAGAAGCCTTCTAAACCCAAATAGGGCAATAATGAGTGGGAGCCCATCACCATTGTTCCTAAGTAGACTATTGACGAATGGGGGTCAATACAGGGCCCAGTCATGATCCTTGCTACTGCATGACATCGTGCAGGCTAGCTGGTTCTTATCTTAATTCTGTGGTACTCATACTTATTTTAGTTTTAATCATTATTTTGCATGTCTGGTGATTTTGGTTATGCCCTTAAATCTTATTAAATGGCTATGTTATTAGCTCATGGAGGTTGTTTGTTGTAGTCCATCTTTTTTCTATAAAATGCATGCAAATTTTGATCAACATAATAGTCAAAAAAAAACATTCCATTCATAAAAGAGGGGCAAAACTTGAAATTATCAATCATGAAATGAAGCATTTTCTTAATTAAAAACAGAGGAAAAAACCTGAAATGGTCAAAATGTTTACAAAATCTGCATGGTAGAGTGGCACAAACAAAACCATTTGAAATGTCATCGACTTGGCATGCTACAAACATGAACAAATAAAGAAACAATATTTGTTTTATATTAACTAAAAAATTTCATCAATGGGCCACACACAAACCTTTTACATTCTTCAATTAATAGTAGAACAATGGAGTAAAAAATGAAACCATACATGCCCGCATTTGGTAGTTATCAACAAGTCCTCTGAGTCATATTTCCAGTGGTATATGAGACAACAACAATATTCTCTGGGTTACAATCGAATATGAAACATTCATCATTCACCGAGCCAATGTTATCGACAATCTTTTCTCTCTTTTTGGCTTGTTGAAGAAATTGAGAAGATTTCTCTTTAGTTTCCACCTCACAATCATCATGAACAGCAACAATAGAAGCCCTGGAAGAATCTAAATGTTTGTTTAGGGACTTCCCAAATTCAAAGTTTGTTGCCTCTCCTCCTCCCACCTCCTCTGAACTAATATCAAGCACAAAGGTCCCCGAACTCATCCCCTATTCAGTGACTTAGCCCTAGTGCCATTAAAAAGAGGTATCAAGAATAAACTTTATTGTCTAAATTTTTTAATAGGGCTACCCAAAACCCAACTGCAAGCTTTCGAGTGCTCACAATTCAGGTAAAACTACATTGAACATGTGAATAATATGGTCCCAAACATCCATAGCAAGAAGTTCTTATGGATTCAAAACCATGAATTATAATAGGCCTATAGAAAATATTATTGTTTAAGGGTGCATACAATGTTTACTTCAAAATGGATCAATTGGGTCCCCTACTAGTATATGATATTTGGAGATGCAGTTTTACAGTGCAAAATTGATAGCACTTGATGGCACACCTTACATACAAATAAACATGGGTATAGCACTACATGGAAGATGAATGAGTTAAAGAGTGCGAACACTAACATCAAACCCAACTAGAATCTACTTCAATGTCCTGTGAACCCTTAATTCAATTGGAATTGAAATTCAAAACCATCCAATACCCAAATGGATTTTCTCATTATTGAATTGAATTCCTTCCTTCTTTACTTTAATCCTTCTAGAAGGAATTCAGTTCAAGAATGAGAAAATCCATTTGGGTGTTGGGAGGTTTTGAATTTGGGTTCCAATTGAATTGAACGTTCATAGGACATTGAAGCCCATGCAAGTTGGATTTGATGTTAATGTTTACACTCTTTAACCCATTGATCTTCCATCCAGAGCCATACTCATGTTTATTTGTATGTAAGGTGTGCCCTCAAGTGATATCAAGTTTGCACTGTAAAACTGCATCTCCAAATATCATATACCAATAGGGGACCCAATTGATCCATTCTGAAGCATACATGTATGCACCCTTAAACAATAATATTTTCTACAGGGATACACATAACTGTGATTCGTGGTTTAGAAGCCAGAAGGAACTCTTGCTATGGATGTTTGGGACCATATTATTCACATGTTATGTGTAGTTTTACCTGAACTTTGAACACTCGAAAGCTTGCAGCTGAGTTTTGGGTAGTATCTACTAAAATATTCAGACAGTAAAATTTATTCTTGATACCTCATTTTAATGGCACTAGGGCTAAGACACTGAATAAGGGATGAGTTCGATGACCATTGTGCTTGAAATCAGTTCGGAGGAGGAGGGAGGACAAGAGGCAACAAACTCTGAATCTGGGAAGTCCCTAAATAGGCATTTAGATTCTTCCAGGGCTTCTATTGTCATTGTTCATGATGATTGAGAGGTGGAAATTATGGAGAAACCTAGTGAATTTCTTCATCCGGCTAGAAAGAGAGCAACGACTGTCGATAACATTGGCTCGGTGAATGATGAATGCTGCATATTGGATTGTAATACAGAGAAGATTGTTGTTGTCTCAAAAACCATTGACAATGACTCAAAGGACTTGTTGATAACCGCCGAACGTGGGCATGTATGGTTTCATTCTGTGCTCCATTGCTCTACTGTTAATTGAAGAATGTACAAGGTTTGTGTGTAGCCCATCGATAAAATTTTTGAGTTAATATAAAATGTATATTGTTGCTTTATTTGTGCATGTTTGGAGCATGCCAAGTGGGTGACATTTCAAATGGTTGCATTTGCACCATTGTACCATAAGCATGGATGGGACTACTCCAAAATGACTCCAAACACCAAAATTCTAGACAACCAAAACTCAATAATATACAGTCATTGTATCCTAATAGCATATAGCTATAAATATTTGATAACATAAATTTTATATTTTTTTCCCAAAATTCAACTTAGACATATTTCCAATTCTCAACCAATTTTAGATTTACTCATTTACAGAATATCAAAATTGGAAATATATAAAAAAATCTATATCTTTATGGACTTATCTCTTCATCTCACTGACTTGAGCTTTAATTTCTTGCTTATTAGCTATATTAAATAAAAAATTATGTATATATATAAAAGAAATCACTCTATATTAAATCAGAAATAAATTAAATATAAGTATCATTATAACTTGTATACATAACTCCTTTGTAATGTAGATGTAATAGAGTAAACATTTTAGATATGAGACCAAACTAACAATGAATATAAAATTTCATATTTTTTTCTTGCTTGGATTAATTATTTTTTGGACTCACTATAATGTAGCATTTTTTATTATTTATCTTAGTGCCTGTTAGGATTTTAGTGTTGCATCTCTAGTATAAGAGTGGTGGTTAGGATCTTCCTGTTGCATCTCTACTAAGTATTTCATCTATTCATCTAGCTGTCCCTCTTTGTCATGATGATGATCCTCAATAGGGGTTCAAAAAATGTCGACCCTAAATTATCGTTGTGATTTATCAAAATCATGAATCATAGAAGCCTCCAATTTGACATCAATAGAACCATTTAATTAAAAAAAAAAATCCTAATAAAAATAACAATAATTTGAACAATGCATAGAAATTAGCATGGCATAATATAATAAAAAAAATTCCACATTTTTTTTCTTCACTTGCTTCTGTTAATTCTTTTCCAAAGATTTGCTTTGATTAATTATTAACATAAATAAAATTATTAATTAAAAAATTCCTAGTAAAAAATGGCAATAATCTATGTATAAATTTGAGCAAGGCATAATATAACTCAAAATTTTTCTTTCTCAAAGATAATAAAACATTACAATAAATAAATTCATTCAAACAATATTGAAATATTACTCAATAATGTATCCCTTCAGTGCCCTAATTCTTTATGACTACAACTATTTGATAAAATATATTTCATATTTAGCTATATCTTTTTCAAAACTAAACACAAATAAAAATCAAATTCTACCATTATTTAAATTCTCAACTGATATAGATTTACACATCTACAAACTACTAAAATTGGAAACATGCAAGAATTTTTATAACTATGTGGATTTATGTCTTGAGCTCCCTAGCTTGAGTTTTGGTTTTATGCTTATTTCCTATATTAATTTAAAAATAAATCATATATATATAAAATTTATTTTGAGCGTGCTAACCAAAACATAATGAGAAGTAATTAGAAAATGAATAATAACTTATCTCATATATAATTTAAACAATGCATAATATAAATTTAAAATTTTACTTAAAAATAAATAAATAAATAAACTAGTTGTAATAAATTTTCCAACAAAGAAGCCAACATGAGTAGTGATTGCCTTGATAGCAAGGAATTTAGTCCCCAAAGATTTGAGTTTCAAGTCTCAATGGATTAATAAAATATATGCAACAAATAAATTGATTCAAACAATGTGAAAATATCACTCAATAATGTATTTCAACAGTGTCCTATCTTTGATAAAATAAATTTTATGTTTAGCTATACTTTTTTCAAACCTAAACACGTAAATATCAAAATAGAAAACATGTAAGAATTTCTATACACATCTCCAAAATACCAAAATAGAAAACATGTAGGAATTTATATACCTAGATTTGTCTTCAGCTCCCTTAGTTCAACTTCCTAACCCAATAATTTCTATAAGTATATGGATTTATGTCTTGAGCTCCTTGACCCAAAATACAAAACACCAAAATAGAAAACATGCAAGAATTTCTATGCACATCTCCAAAATACCAAAATAGAAAACATCCACGAACTTCTATACCTAGATGGATTTATGTCTTGAGCTCCTTGACCCAAAATACAAAACACCAAAATAGAAAACATGCAATTTCTATACGCCTCTCCACAATACCAAAATAGAAAACATGCAGGAACTTCTATACCTAGATGGATTTATGTCTTCTATACCTAGATGGATTTATGTCTTGAGCTCCTTGACCCAAAATACAAAACACCAAAATAGAAAACATGCAAGAATTTCTATATGCCTCTCCACAATACCAAAATAGAAAACATGCAGGAACTTCTATACCTAGATTTGTCTTCAGCTCCCTTAATTCAACTTCCTAACCCAATAATTTCTATAAGTATATGGATTTATTTCTTGAGCTCCTTGACCCAAAATACAAAACACCAAAATAGAAAACATGCAAGAATTTCTATACCTGTATTTGTCTTTAGCTCCCTTAGTTCAGCTTCCGAACCCAATAATTTCTATAACTCTGTGGATTTATCTCTTGAGCTCCTTGATTTTAGCTTCCTAACCCTCAAGGTCTATAGACTCGCAATTCTAACTAAGAAACCCTAGGAATATAGTAAGATGTTGTAATCTCAGATTGGATGCTTTTGTGATTCATGATATAATGATTAAGATCTTCTGGAAAATCACATGAAGGATTATTGGTCCATGCTTTTCGAACCTCAATCTAGCTTCATCATCAGGATTGAGGTTCGAAACACGTCCACCAATAATCCTTCATGTGATTTTCTGGAAGAATGAACTTAGATTGAGGTTCCAAACGGGTCCATCAATAATACTTCATGTGATTTCAAACCTCAGTCTAGCTTCATCTTTAGGATTGAGGTTCGAAACATGTTGACCAATAATCCTTCATGTGATTTTCCAAAAGAATGAACTTTCATGTGATTTTCCAGAAGAACGAACCTAGATTGAGGTTCGAAACGGGTCAACCAATAATCCTTCATGTGACTTTACGGAAGATATTAATCCAGATGTTGTAATGTCATTTTAACTTTTTGACTCGTTCAATAATAATAACCAACATAGATCCATCTTTACTCTGGATCTACTAAGCATTGAGAGGGATCAAATCTTTTTTCGCTCTATCCTAGTTTGCATATTAAGATATTTGATCCCTCTCCGACTTAGTAGATTAAGAGTAAAGATGGATGTATCGTGATTTAATTCCCCCTTTAAATAGGCTACATTCCACATGAATACCATGGGTCAATACCATTGGTTCTCAATACCATGTGCCATATTTATTTTTAATAATATTAATATTAGGGTTAATGTTTTTTTTGCATGGTATTAATAATAATTTGGCCCATAGGCTTCACATAAATAAAACCTCATTTTTGAGTGTTTGTAAATATAAAGTGAATTATGGAGTAAATATAAAAAAATGTTTTAATTCATTTACCATACCTCTAGTTTATTTATATTTTTATTAATTTACCCATACTCTTTTATAAATATGGTATTTGGCCCATGGTATTTAGCCCATGGTATTCCCCCAACTGGGCTGTAGAGCACCTCTCACCCCAATAATAATAATAATAATAATAATAATAAGATTTGATATAAAAATAATCTAGAAATATATATTCCATTAAAAATTAATATTTAACTTAATTTAGTTTTTAAAATATTATAATTTTTTATGGAGATTATCTGACATTATTTCTTAATTAAAATGATTACTTTACTTAAATTTTATTAAGTTGATCCATGGTTATTTTTCTTTATTGTTTTAAATTTATAACTAACCCAATTATATATATTAAATGGTTGATAAATTCGGAAATGTATGAATCCATAATTAAACATCAAAATCCTAGCAATCTATAATAAGCATTGAAACACTTTATTATACATCTCATGTTGCTAAAAAAGAAAAAATCATAAAAACTAACTAAAAGAAGAAAAAATCATAAAAACTAACTAAAAGGTCCATCTTAACTCCAGATATGGGATCAAAATCTCTAGAAGTGCAAAAACAAAACTAACTAAAATGTTCATCTTAACTCCATATATGAGATCAAAATCTCTAGAGGTGCAAACTCCAGATATGGGATCAAAATCTCTAGAAGTGCAAAAACAAAACTAACTAAAATGTCATCTTAACTCCATATATGAGATCAAAATCTCTAGAGGTGCAAACAATAAATATTTATGATTGATGAGATTCGATCCCTAACTAAAAGGTCCATCTTAACTCTAGATATGGGATCAAAATCTCTAGAGGTGCAAAAACTTGAGGAAAGGTTTGCACTTTGTGAGATTCGACCCCTCTCAATGGTTGATAAATATAGAGTTAAGATGGATTTAGGCTAGTTTAATTATCAATAATTAATAAGTATAATTAATAATTTTTTATTTATTTATTTATTTTTATTTTTTAATGTAATTTCACTAAGTCAAAATGTTTTAATTAATAATATTTTTTTTTATGTAATTTGATTAATTCAAAATGTTTTGATAACCTAACATAATATGACATTATGATGTCTCTTTCATATTGGCTGAGAGTGTCTTACAATGCAAAAATGTAATAAAATTAAAGTAAAAAAATTATAAAATATTTTGATTATGAAATGAGAGATGATTTTTGGGCATGTCGTATTGATGAGACATGGTATTGGCCCATGGTATTGTAACAAAAAAAAATTGCAAGTTAATAATACTCATGGTAAAGTGTAACAAAGCCTATACACAAGTTAATAATATTGATGGTGAATATCCATAGTTAAAAATCTTGTTATATTGTAAGTATTAAGTTTTTGTGTGTATTAATGAAATTTAAATATGGTTACAAAATTATTGTTTTAGTTTATATGGTAAAATGGAGCTTAATTTATAGCTACTATTTATATCTTATATACTTTAATGTGATAGAGGGTTTAGATATATCTTTTTGCCTTTGGATTTAATTAAAAAATTGTTATAAAATTAAATTCAAATAAAATTACCTATAAAATATTTTGATTGTGAAATGAGACATGGTTTTGGGCATGTGGTATTGATGAATCATGGTATTGATGAGTCATGGTATTGTATAGAAGCCTATTTATGAGTTAATAATATCTATGGTAAAGTGGGCATGAATATCCATGATGAAAAATATTATTATATTGTAAGTATTAAAGTTTTTATATGTTTACTAATTAAACATGTTAATATAAATTCAACATATTGAGTAAATGTGGAGAAATGTTTACATGCTTTCTTAAATTACACCTACACATATACCCTATACTAGGTTGCAGAGCCTCCCTCACACAATTATAACTCTACTTTAAATTATTTTATTATTATTAATTATGGAAAAAATTAATTCCCCAATAGGGGTGAACAAACCGAGGGATGTGGTCATTGAGGAGGGTGCTTGCCACCCCGATCAACTTGCTTGGCTACTAAGGCGGGGTGGCATGACACACCTTTTTCATGCAGACTCACGTGTAGATTAAATTCATGTCAATGCAATGAAAATTTAATTTACTCAATTCGACGATGGAGGAAATACATATGAAGGAGGGTTTAAACCCTGCTTGGTGGCAAGGACTCTAGTTCTACAACACTATAAATGGAATTACCTTCAATTGTATGCATGCCTAGTTTTTTTCTTTGGATAAACGTTTGAAGCTATGGGATTGTGCTCGTTCTAGTAGTGAGGGTCTAATTAATTTAAAGTTCATGCGCTAAATCTTGGCAAGCTCGAGGTGATGATAATACTTCTCAATTGCAACACATTTGGGATGCCGACACAAGGGTTCCTCAACTTTCACAACAACAATTTGGTCCCGAAATTAAGGTGTTGGTGCTGTTCTCCAACATAATTGAGTGTTAGTTGAGTTTGATCATGGGTTCATAGGCCTAGAATAAGGTATGGCTAACTATTTACCCATCTTGGTTTGACCTCTTAGTTGTTGTTGGTCTTCGTTTTGTTAATTGGTTTTTCTGAGCTTTGTTTTTGAAAATTTGGGAGCTTTATAGACCTATGTCTTGTTTTGGTCGAAGTCATGGTTTCACTACTCTATTTGAGATCGTGCGGGTGTGACTAGCGAGGGAGGTGTTATCCCACTACCTCTCCAGGTTTCCCTCACTACTTTGGTTGTTTTCTAGTACCTTGTCAACTTAATTTGGAATTTTGACATTCTAGTGGACGTTATGGTTATTTCCTAGTTCTTGTTTCACCCTTGGTTGTCAAATTTTTTTCATCTTTGGATGAGGTCTTTGGTTCCTAGTCTAGGATAAACACGACCAATCACCTTCTTGTTGCGCCACCCTCCTCATTCATGTTATTTTCTAAAGGTCTCTATGTCTTTACACTGGAGGGTTGCGATCTCCCAACCATCCAGCTCTTGGGATTATATCTTGGGTATTTTTTGTATCTATTCGAGTGGATGGTTATTCAAGAGTGGATTGGGGGTTTGGAAATCTGGGAAAATTTGGCACCTTCGATGGATTTGTAGCTTTTATATCTCCAAGACCTGTTGGTTTTCAATCTAGATCATTATGCCACATCAACATGCTAGAGTCAGGAGGGGGATGGGTGAGAGACGACAACATGACAGACTTCGATTGGAGGATATAGGACAAGGCAAAGCCATTGACCCTATCCCATCTGATGCTCCTAGTATTGAAGATCATGTCCCTACTCATGATTTATTTGGTAGTTAACTTAGACAAATCACTCCTACTTTTAGATCGACGTAGTAGGGATCAACACAATTACAAGAAAAACATTATTTACTTAATGATCTTTAGAGAAACTAGTGGCATATACAAGACAGATTGGCTAGCCTACAAAGGGGATAATGGTGACTATAGGAGAAACTGGACAAATTTAAAGGAATATTACACCACATGAAGAACCATGTGCATTGTGACTTCAAGCCTCCGCCATCACTATTATAATTGTAGAAGAAAAGGATTCATTTGAGGTGTGCCTTAGTCAAGTGCAGAAATTTGAAATTCCACATCAGCACGATGAATTGAGTTGCAGTTAGCAGTAGTGATATGGCCAAATCACTCAGTTAAATTAGCCAATTCGAGACTATGGGCTAGAAGTACAGTTGTGCATAAGTTGATTGCTAAGATATAGCAATCTAGTGGAATTATAGTTAGTGAAACTTAGTTATCTGATCTCTAGTCATGAATAGAGTTAGTAGGAGTTTAGTTGAGTATTTGTAACTATTGATAAATCATTGATCTCTTAATTAACTAGTCAATTTACTAGATAGAGCCCTAGTCATGCATGTGATTTGAATTTCCTAGTTTGAGTGGAGAAAAAAGGCACATTGTAATTTGCAATTGTATACTAGTTGAGTGTACAGGTTTTGCATTGGAGCGGGTGATCAATTCCTCTAGGATTTAAGCAAGGAAATAGGGAATTATTCTATTTTTTAGGAGCTAATTTCCTCAATGATTATGCAAGGAAATAGGAAGAAGGTTGAGGCATATTTTAGCAAAGTGTTGGTCAGAGCAAATTAGAGAGCAGGAGTTCAATATTATAGTGCAAGTTGTGCTTCAAGATTAAAGTTGTCATTGTAATAGATCCATACTCTCATCTCGTTTAATACAAAATAGAGAAGGAATTTCCCAATTGGTTTCCCTAGGAAAAATACTGTGTTCATTGTGTTTTAATGGTGTCATGTTATTGCATGTGATTCTATTATGTGTTTTCATTTTCGCAGATTAAGTAGAAGAAATTCGTGACAATTGTTTTCAGCCTGAATTTCTTAGCAACTACAAATTTTGAGCTATTTATTCATGATATCAAAGCTATTGAAGAATACATAGAAACGAGGTTCCATATGTTCTCTTAGAAAAAAATTGATTTGCAGAGATTTTTGGTGCATATCTTCTTCAATGTAGGAACAATGTCTTTGAGTGGATCGATGCTTGACTATGAATTGGATGGCATCTCAAATTTTTGTGTTTGGAAATATAGGATGGAAGTTGTCTTGGATGACAATGGCTTATTATAGTACATAAAATCTGACATTCCAAAGCCAGCTGATTCTGATCCACAAGCACAAGCTCAGTGGAAGAAAGGCACAAAAAAATCCAAGAGAATTATTTTGGAGGTTGTCATAGATCATGTGCTTTTGAATTTGCATGACAAAGGGACTGCCTTTGAAATGTAGAAAACTCTCATAGGTTTATTCCAAAGCAGCAGTGATGCCATGAAATTGGAATTGAGAGATAAACTCAAGAAAAATCGAGTGGGAAAAAAATGAAATTATTGTTAAATACCTATCCAGGTTCACTCAAGTTGAAGATGAACTTGGAGGAGTAGGAAAAATTGTGCCATCATCTGAACTTGTGAGCTTAGCACTCCTTGGTCTTCTAAAGTCTTGGAACGACTATCAAGATTCAATCAATGGGAGAGACAAACTACTAGATTGGGAGAGAATTTGGTTTGATTTGGTGTAGGAGGAGATCAAAAGGAAAACTAGAGATGGTGTCACATCCAAACTTTAGGAGGAAGAAAAATTTTCTCTAGCTAGCAAAGGAAAGAAGGCTAAGGGAAATAAGGCCCAAGGTAAGGGATAATATAGGAAGAACTATGGCAAGAAGAAATACATCAATAAAATTAAATGTTTTCACTGCCATGAATATGGTCATTATGAAATCAGGTGTCCGCACAAGAAATCTAGTAAGAAGCTTGCAGGAGCAGTAGGAGGTGATGCTCTCACATCACAATTCAATTTTTATTTCACCCTTATTGCATGCACGGAAAGTATTGTACGAGGAAATGTATGGTACTTAGTTCCTAATTCTTCATTTCATATGACAAGAAGTAAGGAGTTCTTCAATACCCTGGAGGAGAAGGACCTACAATTACACATAGAACTTGGAGATGATGGGAGGTATAGTACCAAAGGGATTGGTATTGTCACCTTTAAGAGGGAGTCAAGCTCCTACCTTCACAAGTATAATGTGATTTTTGTAGATCATTTTCCTGCAAATGCTAGATCTATGTTAATTTTTTCAAAATGCGGTCAAATTCAACCTTGGACAACTCAAATGGCTAAGGTAATGATTGCATTAGATTTCTATTTTTGAGATGACCAAAGTCAACCTAAATATCACCTTATTTGGACAAGCAAAATTTTAGTTTTGAATAATTTTTATTATGGAATGGGTCGGCCCTAACCACATGTGTAACTTCTTAGGTCGACCTCAACCCCAAGTGGACCCTCATGAAAGCCTATAAATAGAAGAGACCTCAAGCTCATTTAGACACATTTGAACAAGCCATATTCTCTTCTCTTATAGTCTTGGGTCGCATAGGCCTGTCGGACGAAAGTTCGCACAAGGGTTTGAAATCTCAGGGTCAAAGCTCACACTGATCTAGGGTTTTCTATATCTTGGATGCTGGCACAGAATTGGACATTTCAGTGCCTAGAAGCTAGCAAAATGTGTTATGGGAGCATCCAGGGAGCCATGGATGTTGGCACAATGGGTTATGAGAGCATCCAAGGCTTTAGAGATAGATCAGGTTGTATTAGTTCCCGGACGCTCGCACAGAGTGGTCCTGAGAGTGTTTGGGCTACCATAGATGCTTGCACAACAACCTTATAAGAGTGTCTAGGGCTTGAAGCATGTTTGGGTATGTTTGACCATGGACGCTCTCCTCCATGTGCCCGGGACTCATGGATGATATTTCTGTATTCTGAAGATTCTGCTTAGTGACAACAATTTTCATCAGTATCCAACAGTTGTCTATAATTAGTGACAACACTTTAGTCTTCGAAATCAGGGTTTTAATTATATGCATGATTAGATTTGTTTCATGGATATCATATTTGTTTTGTTTCATATATAAAGTGATGGATCATTTTACTCTCTTTTTCTGAATCATTTGATGATGATCTAAGAAGAAGAAGATTTTCAAGGGTTTTCCCCATAGTGGGTTTTTCCCTAGTCTTAGACGAATTTTGGTGTCTCTATGTGTGTGAATGCTTTTCTTCTATCGTTCCTTTATGTTTCAGTACATTGATGATGATGATGATGTTATCTCTATATAATTACATCTAATGAATAATGATGTAGATCTGAATAATGTAATGATGATATGGGGTGAACTTAATGTATAAATGAAGAAATGAAATTATCAAAGAAAAGAATAATGTCGCCCTATGACAAGTTAACATGGAATTAGACTTGGGCTGAAGAAAATCCATGGGAATCACCCCAATGTTGACACCTTTGATGGAAGAAAGAAGAGGATGGCAGAGACCTAAAATAATTCTAGGGTTTGAAGAAAACCCTAAGAAACTTTATTATTAGGGTTTGATGGATTCTATGAGGTTAGGTTTGGAGAGAAAAGCTTGGTTTATGGAAACAATATGAGGTATGGAACCTAGTTGGTCAATGTGAAGATTCTCAAGCACTTGAATTTTTTTTTATGAAGCCCTAGATGGGATAATCCCTAGCAGACCCAGTTGGATAACTGAAGGAAGCATTGGTATATGCACCCTGGACATTGATGGATCTTAAAGTTTGGTGCAAGAGGGAGAGGATCACCTCTCATTAAAGATAAGTATTTGTTGACTTATGATGCATCTTAATTTTATTTATACCTATGGATATGATGATTATTTTTATTTCTTATACTTCCTCCACATGTATTTGAGTATATGGATGCTTCTAACCTCCTTGATGAGATGTGATGAATAGATCCTTCTTGAGGATCATGTGTAATGCAGAAAGTATTCCTAGAGTTAGAAGAGGTAAATAGGTACTTTATGAAATAGTGGCAAGCACTACAAGATGCCTATAATAAGGTGCATAGGTATTTGAATACCATAAGGTATGCATGGTATGTTGTCTTTCAATTATTAGCTCAGTAAGCCCTAAGGTATGATGAGAATGTCTCTTTCTTTGATGGCTCATATATGCATATGAAAGTGAATTGGATCTATGTTTCCTATGATAATGATGCACCTGGTGTTGAAAATTTTGATCTTCTTGAATTCCATAAGGTTAACTAATTTTGATACATTGATACACTTGATGATTGGATAACATCTATCTGTTGGATATCTTGATCTATAAAGAAGGCTAGCACCTTGACTCTAGTAAATGATACTCTTGATACTTGTCATGATGGATTTTATATAGAAGGATAGCTTGTTGACTCCTATACACGAGTCTGTTGATAATGCTTGTGATAAGCATGATGAAATCATATGGAAAGAGATATTAACACTCTTGTTGTTTTGATAAAGCTTTATTGAATTAACTAAATTAATCTCACTGATCATGATAATCATGGTAGCCTTGATGTTAGAGGTATAAATATGAGATTGATATTCTAGATCTCGTACTACTTGTGGTCATGTCTTGATGGCATATGGTCAAACTGAATGTCCTAATTTGATGAAGTGACTTTATAGAAAGTGCTATTGTGTTCATAATCTCTGAGATATGATGCTGCATCTATATGCTTCTTTGAGTCTAATCTTTGATGAAAGATTGAAGTCATGATGGTGATAGCCATGACAGATATATGTTTATAATCTAACAGATCCATTGTTGCATGACTAGCAAATACAAACTGATGACATAAATGAAGATGAATGAAGTAGATCCCCAGTTAGAGGAAGAATCTCTTCTCAGACCACTATTTTCATTATGTACTATTGAAATATGATTTATGTGCATCTGACATTATTGATCTGCAACAGAGTCTCAGATATGAAGCTCATAAATAAATTAGGTTTTATACTCCAGACACAGTCACAAATCTGGAAGATCTCGTCCCTAGAGGCTCGCATGCTAAGGCCCAGATAACATCCAGGAAGCTAAAGATGCTCTCATGCTAACCTGAAGGGAACGTCCATGGTGTTGACTACAATTGACCATCATCTAAAGCTTTTTGAAGCTGTGTGAACATTGAATAAAGGTGTCTCTGATATACTCTACCTCTATAATATGATTTCTGAAGTTGCTGGGTTAAATTGTTGATCACATAAGAATGAAGTATCGTGCATGAAATCATATGTTCACCTAGAAAATTTCAATACCACAGATGTGTTGCAGATAACTACAAGATCTGCAAGTAGGAAAAGGTTGAATGTTTGCCATAATATGAACATGTAGACTAAACTTAAGTTTGTAGATGACTGGGACATACATATAGATAGGTCAATATGGTTTTGCTACAAGAGATTGGCATGATTTGGCTTATTGATATAGATAAGCAGTGTTTAGTGTTTTGTCATGATACTTGATAATAACTTTGAATTGATGATTGAGAGATGCTTTGGTTATATATCTCTCTAAGATAGTAAATTTGGACTTGATCTGATGTCTAATGATTTGATTTTACGATTCATGATTTGCCCTGATATCAATGCTATGTGGGTATTCAGAAATTGGCCTCCTTGTTCCTAGTACAATGGTTGAGGTAATGATAGTTGTGATTCAACATGATTTGAAATAACTGCATGGATGTATTGTTATTGATAGAGACTATTCTTAAGCACATTTGGATGCTACTTTAGTATGAGATCTACCATGAGATCTTGGACGAGAGGTCCATAGCATGACCGAGGTTGAACATGATGTTGCTAGTATGGCTAACTGTGAGGCAAGATGAAGAAGCTCCTTATAGAGCTATCTGAGCATGATCTAGATATGACATGGATACATTATGATCTGATTAGCATAAAGTCCCATATTTATAGTTAGGACTAAGATACTCTCATATATTGAGACAGTGTAGCTATTCAAAACAAGCTCAGGCTTGTGGTTGATGCCTCCTTGAGAGGGAGGATGATTATGGTATCCTTTTGTGATTTATATGATTATATATGATCTGACATGATATTTTATTTGATGTTTTATTTGAACAGGAAATGACTATTATTAAGACAAGAAAATACCATATTTGAGTATGATGAGAGCATCGCTGATCGAGGACACTGAGCCAACTCTTCCTCCTTATTTGAGCTCAAAGGGTGAGGAATTGAGATGGAGGGCTCTTGGGATTGATGGAACTTTGGAATAGGGTGTTACCCCTATCTGTTACCCATAGGTTCAGAGGATGTTGCTCCCCCTATTTTGTCTTTGTAAAGTATACTCCAGTTGGCATCATACCCACAAGCAGGTCAGCTTGTGGGGAATACCGCTTCTCATTTGGCCAATGAGTTGAGAGTGTACTTGGGGTGTACAACACAAGTCAATTATGATGCAAGTTTTTTACCACATGGCTATTTAGGGTCATCGATGCGAAGATCAGTAGGCAATACAATGGGTTTACATAACCCTATGCAATTCCATATTGATATTGATCTCTTGATGAGATCTCGAGGTTGATATTTTCTCCCCTATGTGTTTGGAAATCCTATTTATCGATATGGGGTTGTAGAAGTATATCTCCACCATGAGATTTTGGGTCGATATATACTCCCTGATGTGGTTCTAGGTTGAGATATCCTCCTTGATGATATTCTCTCCCAAGACGATTGATAATGTTATTCCGGGTAGCAACCCACTGGAAGAGATTCCAAGTAGAAGCCTGATGGATAGAGGGTGGTAGCTTAAGCTCCCATATGGTAACAAATTATTATTATTCTAGATTTGAGAATGTTCAACATACGACTAGGACACCTGAAGAAAGACTGTGAGTCTTGAAAGGAAAAAGAAGGAGACACGCAGCAAGAAAATAATCATGAAGCGAATGTAACAGGTGATGTGTTGCAAGATGCTTTGATATTTCATTAGAAAATATTATTGATGCCTGGGTGGTAGATTCAGGGGCCTCATTCCATGTCACACCTAATAGGAAACATTCTTATGACACTCGCTTGAACTTGTTTTAACAATTGATTGTTTGAACTCACACTTGCTTGCTTTCACGCTCGCTTGATGTTGATAGTTTTGCACTTGCTTGAACTTACACGCTTGATTGATCAAAAGAAGGGTTTTGAATACTATCGAAAATGCACCCAAGAGACAAATGACAAGTTAAATCTAGATGACTCCAAAAGACTTACTTGAATTAATGTATTCACCTTAACAATTCAAATTAGGGTGTCAGTTACAACCGAGAATGCACCTGTACAATTCAGTTAAAAAATGGTTATCTGCAAGTGATACAAAAAGTGTTGATGATGTTGATGTCGTTTGGGCGTGAAATGCTTGATTTTGTAGTGTCCGTAACTTGATGGCGTGAATTAGCCGTTGTGAAATGTTGTTGCAGAATATTACTTTTATCAAGTCAATGATCTGACGCTTTGAGCTTATGAATATAATTGATTATGGGAGCTTTGATTTCAGGAGCTTGATCGATGACTTACATATGTAAACTTTTCTTATGTGCATGTAGTTGTTTTGTTGAATCATAAGAAAAAAGACATTTTTACAAAATCAACACAAGTCATGCAAGCACATTCACGACACAGTGTGTACCTATGATCCCCTTATTCAATTTCGGGTGGATCTAGGACACGATCACCACAAAAAGATATGTTTTTATTAATCTTCAAGATAAATCATCATGATAATGTCTTCAGTGAGGCATCTCAAGCACAAACTAAGAACTCCTTGGCATCAAATTTGTCTTCAAAAATTGACTCAACCTTTCCTTGGATCACAATAACGACTTTCACTTGACTTGTATCACTCCAAATTTACAAAAAATAATGCAGCTTATCTCTCCACAAAAAAAAAAATATTTTAAACACTCTTAATCACCCTTTTAACAATTATTTTACATACTACCCTTTTTAAAAATGTGAATTGAAAGGGACAAATGCTACAATACTATAGCCACAAGGGGTCATGATAGACTATTGACATCTTGTCACCGATGAAATCAAGCTCACAACTATAATATACAAAATTATCCAAGTTTGACATTTCACATTGCTTGTCTGCAGCATGAGACAATGCATAAAAAACACAAATGAGTCATTAATTGGATGTTTGTTGATTACCCAACATAAACTCCTTATTTCTTTCACAATAATGATTCATGATTTTGTGATCTCGTTCTCTTTTCCAGCTTTTCTGATCTTTTTCATCCAATATATTTCCAGCCTTACCATTATCTTGTTGGAAATAATACTGAGAGGGGGGGGGGTGAATCAGTATTATCACACTAATAGAACTTTTTCATTTCCATAACCAGATTCATATATGCTACTTCCACAACTTCTTATGATTAAGTTAATTGATCTTCAATGAGTGCATTAGAACATTATCAACCATATTATCAGTTAACAGATGCAGTAACATAGAATAGATCATCACACATAAGGCACACACATGAACACCATGATATAAGGTGGAAACCCAATGCGGGAGAAAACCACCTGCTGCAGGTCATCTCAATCTTCTTCTTAATAAGAAAATCCTTTTACAATATTTGTACTGGTGCAGTCTTATACCAGTACGGGAGCTACAACCCCCTTTGCTCTTGTACTAGCCGATCCATTTACTAGTACGCAGGCTGCTACCTGCTACAATGCTCCAAAGATTCCCCTTTGCTTTTGTACTAGCTTAAGTACTAGTACGTAGGGGCTGGCCTACAATCGTCTCTCCTCCAGGTACCACGTTTCATCAATTTTCATACTGGATACACTGAAGCACAACACATAATCTGAAAGGCCACGTTTCATCCAATTTTGCATACTGGATCCATAAACATCAAATGATCATCAAGTACCAGTAAGTCACCCAGATAACCAGATCCACAATAACAGTAAACTAAACCCAGAACACCTTATCAACAAAAAAAATCAGTCAACAAAAGATCTTAAGACAAATACGCAATTTCCTTTTCTCTAACTTGTGGTGTCTCTGCACTGTGCCTTCTGTGGCGGCTCTGTGGCGTCTCCGCACTGCGCCTTCTGTGGCACCTTTGCACTGTGCCTTCTGTGGCACCTCCGCACTCCGCCTTCTGTGGCATCTCTGCACTACGCCTTCTGTGGCGTCTTCGCACTGCACCTTCGCACTGCGCCTTCTGTGGCGCCTTCGCACTGCACCTTCTATGGCGTCTCTGTACTGCGCCTTTTGTGGCACCTTTGTGGTGTCTCTGCACTGCGCCTTCTGTGGCGCCTCTGTGGCGTCTCCTGTGGTGCCTTCGCACTGCGCCTTTTGTGGCGCCTCTGTGGCATCTCCGCACTGCACCTTCTGTGGCACCTCTGTGGCGTCTCTGCACTGCGCCTTCTGTGGCACCTCTGTGCCATCTCCTGTGGCGCCTCCGTACTACGCCTTCTGTGGTGCCTCTGTGGCATCTCCGCATTGCGCCTTCTGTGGCGCCTCTATGGCGTCTCCGCACTGCGCCTTCTGTGGTGCCTCTGTGGCATCTCTGCACTGCGCCTTCTGTGGCACCTTCGCACTTCCGCAGCTGCGACGCTCGAGAGATCACCCTTCACAGAGTCACTTTCCACTTCACTTTCATATAGATCAAGCTTTTGAAACAATAACCCAATATTTTAGATCTTAAGATATTCAACCCAAAAACATACCCAAGCGAAATGATCTCATTTGTTTTATATAGGGAAGTTGTTCCTCAAATCATGGACCAATACCATGGACCAAAACCATAGGATCAAAAACTGTTGGACTAATACCATGAACCAACCATGAAAGTGCGTGAACTTTTCTCCACATGAAATAGGCTTTTCTTTGCATAAAATTCCGTGAACGTTTCTCCACATGAAACAAACTTTTCTCTGCATAAAATTCCGTGCACTTTTCTCCACATGAAATAAACTTTTATAAACTTTTCTCTTCATAAAATTCCGTGAACTTTTCTCCTGCGTACTTCTTAATTCTCATCATATTGAGAGCCATGCCATGGGTGTTGCCATCAAGTACAACATCTGTAACATATAACCATACCAGAAACATAATGCCAACACAATATCTGAGGATTAAATTAAGTATACATCAGGAAGTCATATTGAAAAGAATTTGATAATACTGATTCACCCCCCCCTCTCAGTATTATTTCCAACAATTGGTATCAGAGCAGGTCCTTCAAAAGAATCTTGATCACTTGAAGGAAGATATTTCATCATGAGCAACTATGAGAGGGAAGCATCAATCAGGACACTAATTTTTGATGGGACAAACTTCGTTTATTGGAAGGTAAGAGTTGTTGCCTATCTTCAATCTCTTGGTACAGAAGTCTGGGATATCATAGATACAGGGTATACTTTTCCATCAGCAACTCCTACAGATCTGGCTGAGAAGAAGAAGTATGAAACAAATGCAAAAGGGGTCAATACTCTATTAGGATGCCTATCTCAATCAGAATTTGTCATGGTTATGCATTTTAAATCCGCAAAAGAGATATGGGACAAGATTGTTCTGAGCTATGAAGGAGATGATCAGGTAAAACGAGCAAAACTTCAAACCCTCAGAATTCAGTATGAAAATTTCAAGATGTATAATGATGAAAGTGTGGCTAATTATTTTCTTCGTGTAGATGAGATTGTTAATTGTATGAAAAATTTGGGTGAACAAGTAAAAGAGGTTGTTGTGGTTGAAAAAGTTTTGAGATCTCTATCCCCTAGGTTTGAATCTAAAGTTTCTACAATAGAAGAAAAGGAGAATCTTCAAAACCTCAAAATGTCACAGCTGCATGGAATTCTAACTGCTTATGAAATGAGGAAAGGAGGACCATCAGACAGGAGAGAAGCTGCCTTCAAGGCTTCTGGCAAAGGAGTCTACTATGAGTTAGGACACATATCAGATGAAGAAGAAGAATCAAATTTTGTCAAAAATCTTCAACGGGGTGCGGGATGATTCCGAGGTAAGTTACCTTCCAAATGCTTTTCTTGTGGAAGAGTAGGTCACTATGGTGCCAAATTCCCTCACAAGGATAAGGGGAAGGAACCTATTAGATGGAACAAGAAACAGAATGCAAACAAGAAAAGCTATTACACTCATGAAGGTAGTTATGGACTATCAAATAGCGATGAAGATGAACGAGGTAATCACTATAAACTTTTAATGGCCTTTGAAGATGATGATTACATGGATGCTATAGATGTGGATGGCTTTTATGAAGATATTTCTAGACTCAAAACATGTCTAGAAGAAAAGAATGTGATCATTGATACTCTGCAATTTCAACTTGATGAAAAGGAGAAATTTCTTGAGAAGTTAGAATGTGAAATTGTTGGCCTTAGAAAAGAAATTGAGAAAACAAAGGCTCTTAATCTTAAATTTGTTAAAGGATCTGAAACTCTAGATGAGATTATCAATGTGCAGCATTCCCCTCTAATCAAGACAGGTCTGGGATATAATGGAGAAGCATCTCAAGCTTCCACCTCCAAAAGTTATCTTAATGCAGCAAGAATAAGTGAGCAAAGGCCCAATAGAAATCATCAGGTAAATCAGGGACAATCTTCCTCAAGAACGAACAAAGACTATCAAGAAAATCAGGGGCATGCTACCTTAAGGACAAACAGAAGCTACAACCAGCCACAGGTAAAATCTTCCAAATTTTCTTCAAGAATGGATGTCAGTAGAAACTACAATCGTTTGGATGATAGTCGCAGGAATTTTTTCAATGGCCAATGTTTCTCTTGCCATAACTTTGGTCACAAAGCAACTCAATGTGTTGCCTATAAGACAATCATGACTAGAGAGTCTCAAAAACAAAGAAGTATGCTTGCAATCACGAAGAGGACCCATAACAACTTTTCCGCACTTGAAAGTGAAATTGAATGTTCTATTTGTAATAATTTTTGTCATGAAGATTCTGGATGCAGGAGTAGGTTTTGGAAGACAACTTAGAAGGAACAAACCTCAAGTGCCAAAACATGGAGAATGAAGGAACCACAACCAGAAAGATGTGGGAAAGCTTTATATGCAGAAGGACATTAAAATCAATGGTACATCGACAGCGGATGTTCGAAGCATATGACAGGCGATAAAGAAAAACTTGAATCATATACTGCTTTAGAAAAGGGAAAGAAAGTTTCTTTTGGAAATGATACCCCTGCAGCTATAAAAGGAAAAGGCATTGCTCAGTTGAAAGAAAAGGTCAAAGCTGGAAATGTTTTGTATGTTGATGGCTTGAAGCATAATCTATTGAGTGTCAGTCAGATGTGCGATAATGGAACTGAGGTAATATTTCGATCAGATGGGTGTAGTGTTCGTGATCTTGATATAGGAAGAACGGTACTCAAAGGCAAAAGAACTCCAAATAATCTATACATATTTGGAGAAGGAGAACATCAATGTTATTTGAGCAAAAATGATGAACACTGGTTATGGCACCAGAGGTTGGGGCGTCCAAGCTTTTCACAAATAAGGAAAGCATGCAAATACCAGGCAGTTCGTGGTCTTCGAGACATCAAAGTTCCAGACAACACCATATGCAAATCATGTCAGTTTGGGAAGCAAACTAGAACTAACTTCCCTGAGAAGGAAGGATCTGCCAGCAGGCCTCTTGAGCTAGTCCATACAGATGTATGTGGTCCATTTAAGACAAGGTCACCTCGAGGAGAAGAATACTTTATATTATTCATTGATGACTTCTCCATGATGGTTTGGTTAAGACTTATGAAGCACAAGGACGAAGAATTTGAAAAATTCCAATCCTTCAAAGCCTTGGCTGAAAATGAATTAGATTACAAAATCAAGTGCCTTAGGTCCGATAGAGGTGGTGAGTTTACCTCAAATGAATTTTTCGATTTCTGTGAAGAACATGGAATAAGAGGGGAATTCTCTACAGCTAGGACTCCTCAGCAAAATGGAGTGGTGGAAAGGATGAACATAACAGTCCAACAAATGGATCGTGCTATGCCTGATGAGTCTGGAACTCCCGCAACCTTCTGGGGTGAAGCTGCATATGTTGTAGTTGTAATTCTCAACAAAACAAATGTCCGAGTGAACAGCAGTCAAACTTCGCATGAGCTATGGTATGGTGAGACTCCTTCGGTAAAGCATTTCAAAATTTTTGGGAGCAAATGCTATATTAAGAATACTGATGAACAGCTTGGCAAACTTGAACCCAGAGTAGATGAAGGAATTCTCCTTGGTTATTCTCCCTATAGAAAAGCTTATAAGTGTTATAATAAAATACTTGGAAGAATTCTCGACAACATTGATGTAGTGGTTGATGAAAAAGGATACATCCCTAGGAATGTAAATCATGAAGATATCGAAGAGGATGAAGACTACGCTCCAAATCAGATAGATGATGAAGAAGAACCTCAAGAGGCACTAGAGGAACAGATAAGGATAGAAGAAAGGACTCTATCTAGGTACGTTCAGAGGAATCATCCAAAATCTCTGATTTTGGGGCAGAAAGAAGCAGGTGTACAAACTAGAAGAACAATTGCAGAAGCCTCAAGCTATTTGGCATTGCTCTCCTCCACTGAGCCACAAAATGTAAAAGAGGCATGCAAAGATGAATGTTGGATCAAGTCAATGGATGAAGAACTTAAGCAGATTGAAAAGAACAACACTTGGGAGTTGGTTCCTAGACCAAAAGATAAGAATGTCACAGGGACAAAATGGATCTTCAAGAACAAGTTGAATGAAAATGGGGATGTTATTAGAAACAAAGCCAGACTTGTTTGTAAAGGGTATGCTCAACAAGAAGGAATAGACTTTGAAGAAAATTTTTCTCTCGTTGCTAGACTTGAGGCAATCCGAATGTTCCTTTCTCTCTCAAGCTTTCAAAAGTTGAAAGTTTTTCAAATGGATGTGAAATCAGCCTTTCTGAATGGGGACTTAGAAGAAGAAGTGTACATTGAGCAACCAGATATTTTCATCCTTGTGAATGATCCCAATCTTGTATGCAAACTAAAAAAGGCTCTCTATGGTCTTAAACAGTCTCCAAGGGCTTGCTACTATCATTTGGACAAATATCTTCATCAACAAGGTTTTTCAAAGGGATCAACAGATAGTAATCTTTATATAAAAATTGAAAATGAAAAATTGCTAATACTTGTTGTGTATGTAGATGATACTATCTTTGGCAGCAATGAAGAAGCTATGAGTCAAAGCTTTGCCTTGGTGATGCAGAAATAATTCGAAATATCTTTGCTTGGAGAACTGACATAGTTTCTTGGATTGCGAATCCAACAAAATGAAGACGGGAGCTTCTTGTCTCAAACCAAGTATCTCAAGCAGATTTTGAAGAAATATGGCATGGAAGATGCAAAACCAGTATGTACCCCCATGGTCACAGGATACAGCCTCAGTGCAAATGATGAATCAGCAGTAGTGCATCAACCAACCTACAGGTCTATGATTGGAAGTCTACTTTATTTGACAGGTACTCGACCAAACATCATGCATGAAGTAGGAATAGTTGGAATATTTTAGGAAAATCCAAAGGAAACTCATCTTCAGGTAGTGAAGAGAATCTTTAAGTACCTTCAAGGAACTCAAAACTATGGCTTGTGGTATCCTAGAGATAGAGGTCTCACACTTCATGCTTATACAGATGCAGATTGGGCCGGAAGTGTGGATGACAGAAAGAGCAGAAGTGGTGGTGCATTCTTTATGGGTTCCAGATTAGTATCTTGGTTCAGCAAGAAATAGAGTTCAATTGCTTTATCTACAGCTGAAGCGGAATATGTGGCTGCTGCATCTTGCTGCACTCAACTCCTTTGGATGATGCAGACCTTGCAGGACTTTCAAATCACTTGTACACCACCTAACTCCATCTTATGTGATAATACAAGTGCAATCAACATTTCAAAGAACCCAGTCATGCATTCAAAGACCAAGCACATAACAATCAAGTATCACTTTCTTAGGGAACAAGTGATTGAACAAAAGGTCAAGTTGGAGTATGTTCCTTCTAATGAACAAGTTGCTGATATTCTCACCAAACCATTGCTTAGGGACACCTTTGAGTACTGCAGGAAAAAGCTGGGGATAGTTGATGCATCATCTTGTTGTTGAATCTCATCTGTTGGTTGAACGCGAGGTCTATATGTGGTATACACGTACATTTGCTGGTTTATGGATTGGTTGTAGTTCGATGGCACAGGTTCAGGGGGAGCACATATAATGCATTGTTGGCATTATGGTAGCACAAAAGGAGAACATGGATGCTGATCTGAACATGGTTGCAATATGTCTCTATCTCTTTCATGGTCATGGTGGATTATGGTTCTTCTTGAAGAAATTTATGGTAGATGGTAGATTATGGATCTGGTCAGGAGGAGCATTATCAGTAGAACAAAGACTTAAGCATGTTCTTAAGGGGAGCATAACCCTTTGCCCTTGATGTCAAAGGGGGATAATGACATGGAGGATCTTGAGGTTGCCATCAAGTCCAAAGGGGGAGATTGTTGGCATTATGATTCTGGTTTGGCTCTATGGTACAGGTGTTGTACTTGATGGCAACTCACTCATGTGGCAGATCTCAGTGTAGGCACTCAAAATCATGGAAATTAAGATACCTGCAGGTATTCCTAGAAGAAGCTGTGGACCCACAGGTACACCATCCAAGGGATGCGAACATGCACGCAGGTGCTCCTTTCAGAAGGTGTGGACCCCAGTTTCACTCTCTCCAATGCATTAAAAGCGTGTGCACGTGGGAATCTTCATGAATGGTTTATGGTATTAGTCTGACAATTTTTGATCCTATGGTTTTGGTCTGTGGTATTGCATCTACAAATATTGATCCAAGGTATTGGATTCATGGTATTGTGTTATTATGGTTTTGGACCATGGTATTGTGAAAGGATTGCCTATAAAAGGGAAAGGAGATCTCTTGGCCATACACTTGTGAAATTTGAATATCTTAAGATCTAAAATTTTGGGTGATTAGTTTTAAAAGCTAGATCTAAATCAAGGAGATAACTTAAGGCAAATCTCTTGACATGTCATGATCTATTGGGTGCATGAATAGATCTATGGATCTGACTGACTGTGGCACATTGGAGGATTGAAAATTTGGCCCTAATCAGAAGTCCACAGGTGATTTGAAGGCGCAGTGCGGGGGTATGCAGCGCAGCAAAAGGTGCAGTGCGGGGTACGCAGTACAGCAAAAGGCGCAGTGCGCGGGGCACACAGCGCAGAAAAAGGTGCAGTGCAAGGTACGCAGGAAAGAAGAGGCCATAGTGCGGATGTACGTTGTATGTCAAATGGTAAAGGTGTGGATCTAAGCAAAAGTACGCAGAGTAGAAGAACAACCAGTGCGGTTCTGCGCAGTTCAGACTCAGAAGAGCTGCGGATATACGCAGGCCCCTGTTGGTGAAGTTGCGGACTTATCTTGAAACATTTGTTGACTGTCTTTTATCTATTGCTGCAGACTTCTGGGTTTAGATTTCTGGTATTACGTTTTTGTTTACAGCATTCTGAAGAATTGGGTGATTCATTGGTTGATTGTATAAGGAGATTGGGTGATTTGCATGTACTTGATGATTATTTAATCTTCTTGGATCCATTTTGAAAATTCATGAAACATGGTCCTTAAAGAAGTAAAAGAGCTAAGGGGGTTGTAGCTCCCTTCCAAGAGAGACTGGAAAACAAGAGAGAGTTGTAGCTCTCTGCAGGTTGCAGCCTGCGTACTGGTAAAGGACTGCACCAGTACAAAATCATTGTAAAAGAAGTTTCTAATTGAAAGAAGATAGAGACATATTGCAGCAGGTGGTTTTCACCCACATTGGGTTTCCACCTTATATCTGGTGTTCTTTGGTGTGACTATCTGTTTTTCTTGTTTCATGCTCATTATTATATGGTACTGACCTACAAGTTAATGATCAATATCTGAGGATTAAATTAAGTATACATCAAGAAGTCATATTGAAAATAATTTGATAATACTGATTCACCCCCCCTCTCAGTATTATTTCCAACATGGTTCAGTAAGTGATCAGTGATTGATTAAGTGTGATCGTGATTTAGACTTAGTTGTTCAGTATTTTAAGATATGTACGTAGGTCATTTTAAGGAAACATGTGGACATACGTGGGTATTACCGAGAACAATCACATATAAATTATGGCATATGATTGATCAACGTTTGCAGTCATAGCAATTGGTTTCTGCCATAAGTAACATTTTTGGGCTTATTAATGAGTAGTTTTTCATTTATATGATCTATCATAGTCTAGTTTGATCTAGTTCTATTGATTGATTAAGATCCATTGATTGCTTTAATGATTCAATTGGTTCAGTAATTGGGTGATTTGATATAGTCATTGGTTTCAAAATGTTTATTTGGTATTGGGATACAATGATGGAAGTGGGTCTAGTCTAAAAATATGATGAAAAGTGGCCTACAGGTTTGATGTTTTAGGTCAGGTTGATCGAGTATGAAATATTATGAAACATGGCCCATAGAAGTCCTAAGGGTTGTATCCTTCGGTAAGAAAGTCGTAGATTCCTTGTTGGAAATATTGAGAGGGGGGTGGATCAATATTCCCTAGCAATTATCACGTTTAAATATTTTTAGAGCATTATTTAACCTTAAATTATTATTAATGTTTATGAAGTAATAATAGTAAATAAAAGGACATAGTAGGTACAATAATTTTAGGTGGAAAGCCACCTCTCGGTCAAAAACTACAGAAAGATTTTCTAATAAATTCTTTAATCTTTAGCCCCAACCAAAATGAAAGAAACAACTTCCTAGAATTCTAGAAAATAATCATTCTCGAGCTCCCATTGGAAGGATGCCCCAACGCCCTGGTTTCTTTAGAGATCAACTAAATGGATGCCACAACACCCTAGCGAGCCACAACTTGCCCTAGCACCACCCTTACCACAATGAAGTGTTCATAGGCACCAACCTATAGGAAACTTCATACACCTTCCTAGCACCTGCATGCCACCTTATAATGAATGAAATAAGACAAGACTATGGATTCCCAATCGAGGGACAACAATCTGCGATACAATAAGATGTACAATTATTTTCGTGTACTTTACCAAATACCCAATCACTCTATGACCTACAACCCAACCATGACATCATTCCAATAAGTGACTCCTACACCTCCCAACACTACCTCTTCGACTCTAGGAAAAATGACCGTTTTACAATCTTTACAATGATGACTCTTTTGCGAATGACTATTTTACAACTTTACAATGATGACTCTTTTATAATTTTACAATGATGACGTGGCCTTAACAATACTGTCAGGTTGTGTTATATTCTTTCCACGACTAACCTACATAGTGAATCGGGGGTTTAGAGGGGGGACAGAGACCCCCCTTCGTTGTGTCGATTGTGCAGCGGGGGGTGGGTAGCCCCCCTCTACGGGGTTCGGAGCAGCGCCCCGAGAAAATTTTTTTTGGAACCTATATTAGGTTGGGCGAACCTACCTATGGTTTTCGGTCCATGGTATTGGATGCTTCGGCATGCATAAATATGTATTGTAACATTGAAAGGAATATAATGAAAAAATCATGCTGGTAGTCTCGGTTTTGAGATCAAGTGGGAAATCTCTGTGTATATGTGTTTTATGTGTTATGCTCTCACATTTTTATTTTTCCTTTGATTTAGAATTCATATGCAAGTAATTTCTGTATGGGGTTAAAACCTACATTTGGTATCAGAGCTGTTTTGACTTTAAGGGGACGCCTTTGTTGCTGAGGGGTTTCGCTCGGGCCTGTGGTAGACCCTGTTCAGTGGGAGTTCTGCAAGATCGATTCTGGTGGTGAAAGAAGATGGCGAGCAGCGGAAAGATAGAGATTGAGAAGTTCAATGGTCAGAGTTTTGAGTTGTGGAAACTCAAGATGGAGGATCTGTGGGTGGATAAAGATCAGTGGATCGCAGTAGATCCGGGTACTAAACCAACGGGAGTGACCGATGAAGAATGGAAGAAGTTGGATCGGAAGGCAAAGAGCACAATACGATTGTGTGTAGATTCTGTATTGTTGAATGTATCAGGGGAAGCTACGGCGAAGGCTTTATGGACAAGTTAGGGACTTTGTACCAATCTAAGTCTCTGGTGAATAAACTGTTCCTGCGGAAAAAGTTGTATAACCTGAGGATGAAAGATGGAGACTCGGTGACAGAGCATTTGAATGCGTTTAATACTGTGTAAGTCAGTTATTATCTGTTGATATTAAAATTTTAGATGAAGATAAGTGAATTAGTTTGTTATGTTCTCTACCAGACTCATGGGATAGTCTGGTTATTGCAATAGGTAGCAATGCAACTGCTTTGCAGTTTGATGAAATAGTCTTAGCCTTGCTGACGGAGGAGATGAGACGGAAAAATATGGGCAACCAGAATGGTGATGTGTTGTCTGTACGAGGACGGTCCCATAACAGAAACAAAAATAAGTCATCGAGTGGGAGATCTAAATCTAGAGGGAG
>APFE030716463.1:18377-58209 GCA_000404065.3 Pinus taeda | reverse complement strand
AATAATGTGTGTTTAGAGAAGGATTGCTCTTGTTTGGTTTGTTTGTCACTAGAGAGTCTTAGACTCCTAGGGAGGTTAGCTTTGTCCGCAAAAATAACTCTTTCCGCATGACAGTGCTTTTGCCATATCATCTTGAGCATAGGTTTCTAAGTTCTATAGTCAGTTTCTCTCTTCCCATATCTTCAAAAACCAACCTTTTAGGAGGTGAAATTCCTTGGGTTGTTGAGTTCAATGAAAAGTAGGAGATGATCAGAAGATAATTTTTCTTCTTCATTTGGAAATATATATATATATTATTATATACTATATATATATAAGTATAATATAAAATTAATTTGGCATATTAAATACTTCAACTAATATGACGACTAAGTGATATGTGAAAATCTCCAGATACATATTACAAAAAAGGTTCAGAACTTCCACCAATTGCTCAAGTTTTTGGGTATTTCACCTTGAACCATTCACAAGGAACCCTGAGTTAACTCCCCTGCTCACTCAGTTCAGTCTCACATGTCTGAAGGCCAACCCTGACACTCTACAGGTCATTCTATATGTGGGCCACAAGAGAGGCACCATACTTGGCCTCACTACCTGCCCCTCAAAAAAATAAGTTCCCACAACTACCCTTTCCCATTTGTAAGGTTAAGAAGGCTTCTAAACCCAAATAGGGAAACAATGAGTTGGACCCCATCATCATTGTTCCTAAGTAGACTATTGACGGATGGTGGCCAATATAGGGCCTAGGCATGATCCCTACTACCGCATGGCATCGTGCAAGCCAGCTAGTTCTTATCTTAATTATGTGGTACTCATACTTATTTTTGATATACTCATTATTTTGCATGTCTCACAATTTTGGTTATGCCCTTAAATCTTATTATTTGGCTATGTTATTAGCTCATGGAGGTTGCTTTTTGCAGTCCATGTTTTTCTATAAAGTGCATGCATATTTTGATCAAGATAATAGTTAAAAGAAGCATTCCACTCATAGAATAGGGGCAAAATTTGAAATGATAAATTTTGAAATAAAGCATTTTCTTCATTAAAAACAAGGGAAAAAAAAACCTGAAATGGTTAAAATGTTTCCAAAATTTGCATGGTACAGTGGCACAAACGCAACCATTTGAAATTTCACCCACTTGGCATGCTACAAACATGAACAAAAAAAGCAACAATATTCATTTTATATTAACTGATTTTTTTTTATCAACAGGCTACACAAAAACCTTTTACATTCTTCCATTAACAGTAGAGAAATGTAGCACAAAATGAAACTACATTCCCGCATTCGGTTGTTATCGATAAGTCCTCTAAGTCATTACCAATGGTCTTTGAGGCAACACAAAGATTCTTTGGATTACAATCCAATATGAAACATTCATCATTCACTGAGCCAATCTTGTCGATAGTCTTTTCTTTCTTTCTGGATGGCTGAAGAAATTCAGGAGGTTTCTCTATAATTTCAACTTCGCAATCATGATGAACAATGACAATACAAGTTCTAGAAGTATATAAATGCATGTTTAGGGACGTCCCAGATTCAGAGTCTGTTGCCTCTCATCCTCCCTCCTCCTCTGAACTAATTTCAATCACAATGGTCCCTGAACTCATCCCTTATTCGGTGTCTTATCCCAAGTGCCATTAAATGAGGTATTAAGAATAAGCTTTACTGCCTGAATTTTTTTGTAGGGCCTACCCAAAACCCAACTACAAGCTTTCGAGTGCTCAAAATTCAGGTAAAAATACATTGAACATGTGAATAATATGGTCTCAAACATCCATAGCAGGAAGTTCTTTTGGCTTCTAAACCAGAATTATAGTAGACCTGTAGAAACTATTATTTTTTAAGGGTGAATACAATGTATGCTTCAGAATGGAACAACTAGTTCCCTTATTGGTATATGATATTTAGAGATGCAGTTTTATAGTGCAAGCTTGATAGCACGTGAGGGCACACCTTACATACAAATAAACATACATAAATAATGAATACATCAAAATTAAATAAGGGCACACCTTACATACTAAATAATGAATACATCAAGATTAAGTCTAAATACCATATAATTAATACTGGGATCAACTAGCCTACACAATGTCTTGTAATAATAGGGGTCGTGCCCATATTGGGTGAATTGCCATGTTTGTCTTTAGGGATTGGTCCCCATCCGTCAATAGTCAGCTTAGGGTTAGTGATGATGGGCTCCCACCCATTGTTACCTGTTTAGATTCAAAAGGATTCTTAACCTCAAAAATGGACAAGGCTACTTGTGGGAAAATCTTGTTTGAGGAGACCAAGTATGGTGTCTCCTTTGTGGATCACAAATAGAACAACTAACATAGTGTCAAGGTTGGGCTTTAGACCTATAATATTGAACCAAGTGGGCAGGGAAGTTATCATAGGGTTTCCTATGATTGGTGTATGGTGAACCACCCCAAAACTTGAGCAATTAGCGCAGGTTTTGAACCTTCACTGTAATAAGAAAATGGAGATTGCACATATCACAAAGGTGTCATATTAGGTTAATATTATACCATGTTTAATTCCTTTAAACAAACACTCATTCCTTCTCTTTCCAAATGAAGAAGAGAGTTTCCATTCTAATCATTTGCTATATTGCATTGAATTCAACAACTTAAGGAACTTCACCTCCTAAAAGGTTCATTTTCAAGGATATTGGGAAGGGAGAAGCTGACCATAGAACTTAGAAATCCACTCTCGAGCTAATATGATAGTCACAAAATTAAAACAAATGCTTTACAGTTTCCTTCTTGACACGGAATAAGCACTTTAGCTGGGCCACCTCAAGTGTTGGAAATGTTAGCTTGGAGCTAGGTTACAAGGGGCCAATGGCCAAGTGAAGAATGCCTTTGTTGGATCCAAATAAGGATTGCAAATAAATTTGAGCTTGTAGAGCCAAGTTTTTCTATTTTGATTGAAATCTCCAAAAAAAAATTGTAGATATTTTTAAGTATAATTGCATTGTATCTTCTTTCTTTTGATGTTACAAACGTCATTCAGTTTGATATTCAAGATAATTTGGATAAATGATGAGAGAGATATCAACTTCACTTGGTTATTAAAAAATACTATTTAAGGAAAATAAATAAAATATCAACCAACAATGTTAGTCTAAAATAAAACCACCAAATAATATCTTATCTTATCTATCTAATAGTTAAAAATGAATGGTTACACGAAAGATTATGCAAACTAACTAAAATGAACTAAATGAAGAAAATAGAGAATTCTATAATATTATTAGAGAAAATTATGAAGCCAACAAAAAGGGAAAATGGAATCTATAAATTCTACCAAAAAAATAAGAGAAAAAAGCATAAAGGAGATTTGTGAAGATTGGCATACAAGAGAGGATTTGTATTCACAACTATCTATATGCAGTAGCTAGCATGTATTCTTTTAGGACCTTTACACAATTCCATATCTAGTCCCTTCACCAAGATATCAAAGCTAGCAACTTAAGTTTGATGAACAAATTATTTGTGATAAGGATGTTGACCCATTCCATAATGAAGGAATTTTTCTTTTAAATCGAGTCAGGGACCAAACCTTCCACTCCAAACCCTGAGCATCAAAATGGTTCATGAATATTTTTATGCCTCCCAAAACAGAGGCTTGGATGAGAACCATCTGGTTTCTACTAGGGCTTTTCCTTTATATAACATAATACGTGACCACCAAATGGAATGTTCATTAAAGGACAATCATGTTCTAAGCGAGTGATCCTTTAAAGTGTGGGCTTAATCTTAAGAAACACTCCCATGCTTTCTAAATACCCTTTGCAACAAAAATTCTAATAATCTCTACATGTACTGGAATGGTGATTAGAATTTTAAGATATAGGTCTTTCTAGGCACCTTTACCCTAAGGGGATATAGAGGTTATGTGATTTCTAAGCAGTGCATTCCATGTTTGTTTTCCATTAATTTCTTGGATGATCCACTTTGTGCAAAGTGCCTAGGTGAGGGTACATGTGATTTTTGTGAATGATTCACATCCCTCCCCATTCTCTTGGTAGAAATTATGGATTTTAATTAACTCAATGGAAATCCCCATCCCACTAGAATTGGCCCAATGAAAAGGATCAATAATTTTTTCTAGCCTTTGTGAAGCATTAACAAATAAGACTTAACTAGAGTAGTAGCATACACGTGTAGTAACCAACATTTTAATGTAGAGTTAGAATTTGGAATCCAAGGTCACAGGTTTTGTAATCCTTTAAAATGTGGGCTTAATCTTAAGAAACACTCCCATGCTTTCTAAATACCCTTTGCAACATGCATTCTAAAAATATCTACGTGTTCTGGAATGGTGTTTAGTGTTTGAAGTTATAGGTCTTTCTAGGCATCTTTACCCTAAGGGGATATAGAGGCTATGTGATTTCTACGTAGTACATTCCATGTTTCTTTTCCATTAATTTCTTGGATAATCCACTTTGTGCAAAGTGACTAGACCAGGGTGCATGTGTTTTTTGTGAATGATTCACATCCCTCCCCATTCTCTCGATAGAAATTATGGATTTTAATTAACTCAATGGAAATCCCCATCCCACTATAATTGGCCCAATGAAAAGGATCAATAATGTTTTCTAGCCTTTATGAAGCATTAACAAATAAGACTTAACTAGAGTAGTAGCATACATGCATAGTAACCAACATTTTAATGTAGAGTTAGAATTTGGAATCCAAGGTCACAGGTTTTGTAATCCCTTAAAATGTGGGCTTAATCTTAAGAAACACTCCCATGCTTTCTAAATACCCTTTGCAACAAATATTCTAAAAATCTCTACGTGTTCTGGAATGGTGTTTAGTGTTTGAAGATATAGGTCTTTCTAAGCATCTTTACCCTAAGGGGATATAGAGGTTATGTGATTTCTAAGTAGTACATTCCATGTTTCTTTTCCATTAATTTCTTGGATAATCCACTTTGTGCAAAGTGACGAGATGAGGGTGCATGTGCTTTTGGTGAATGATTCACATCCCTCCCCATTCTTTCGATAGAAATTATGGATTTTAATTAACACAATGGAAATCCCCATCCCACTAGAATTGGCCCAATGAAAAGGATCAATAACATTTTCTAGCGTTTGTGAAGCATTAAAAAATAGGACTTAACCAGAGTAGTAGCATACATGTGTAGTAACCAACATTTTAATGTTGAGTTAGAATTTGGAATCCAAGGTCATAGGTCTTGTAATCCAATTATCAATTTTCATATCAATCCTTTTGAAAATTGTTCACAGACCTCTTTGTGGATAGGCTATAAAAGCTAAGGAAATTCCCAAAATTTAAAAACTTGGCTAGGTTGCAACCAAGACCAACCTTGAGTAGATAACCAAGCCTAGATTTCTCAATGGATTTTCCTATAGTATTCGGTTTTGGCTCACTGAATATTGGATTTCAATGCTTCACAGAAGATTTGGAGGTAATCCATTGTATTTTGTGATAATATAAGGATGAACAACAATTGAGGGTGGGTGTTTATTTCCAAACATTACTTCCTAACTATTTTCTATCACCTTTATGAAATTTTATTGCCTTCATTTCTACTAATTTTCCAAACAATTATGCTATGCCATTCCACCTTGTGTATATTTAATTTCATTGGAAACTCAAGAGAAAGATTATTTTTATTCATTAATGTTCTCATTACAAATGGCATGGCATGGATATCTTCACACATGGATCCCTATGATTGGTATACATTATAAGAGAAACCATGGATGAATCCAATTGTTAGGTCTATTAAGAAACTCATATACATGAAGTTATGAAATAGCTTGACCTTTGGCTCTTAAAAAGATATAGAATAAACAAAATAATATGTTTGGCCTGGAGAGAGTCTCGTGCCAGTAAAATAAAATAAAGAACTCTTAACATGTTCCAAGTGTGGAGCCAATAGATTATCAAACAGTGCTTAATTGATTTGAATCTTGATTTCTACGCATAAGGGATAATAAAGGCTTGGACCTAAACACTTATTCAACTTCATTAAAGTATTTGTTGAGTCTTTGAGAGGATCCTCACATTATGAAACATAGGGAGTTGAATTTTCCTAGGGAAGTGAACCTCAAAGTGTTATAAAGTAATAAAGGTTGGGTCCATTTAGAACCCTACGTTGTACAAGAAACACAAAGTTTGAGATTTCCCCCGAGTCATTCATGATGACATCATTCAGGGTAGTTAAGAGAGGTCCCAACCATTTGGATAATTCCATGACACAAGATGGCATTAATAAGTGAGTCACCATGACACGTGGATGTCTTTGAATGTGTCACATGGAGTGGCATATCTTGGGTAGTTGAAATTTTTTCTTTCAAAACTTGTCCAAGTATCAAGACCATACTTGAAGCATCAATTGTGTTTAATTAATAAAAGCCCTTAGGTCCATGAGCTTGAGAAAGATTTTGACTTCATGTTTCCTTCCCTGACACAAGTTTTCCTATGGAAGCAAATTTGGGTTAATCATGTTTGATATTTTCCTAGGACTCATTAACTTGGGGTAGATTTTATAGCTCATGTTTTTTTCTAAGTAAAACTGATCTATTAATAAAGATATAATATACAAAGAAGCTCCGACCTCATCGGTACTGGGTCAGTTATATAACCATTTTGAACATCAAGCGTGGATATCGTGATTGCCCCAGTTGGGGAAACCAGTATGATAATGAGATTACGAAAGTTCATTTTACCCTCGTAGGGGCTACAGTTCCAAAATTCAAAAATTGTTACCAAAAGACTGTGAATTTCACAATTTAGCTCAAAATTCTCCACAAAAACTAGCTCATGAGAACCAATGTTTATAACTTGAGCTGGAAACAAAATTAAAAAATTGATCCGACATGAAACAAAATTTAAAATTGAGTTGGAAACATAAAAAGGCAAAACTGGACTCAAGACCTGACACGTGACCTGGCATGCAGCTGCAAGGTGGCTTCTGTTGGCTCTTCCTCCACGATCGAAAACTAGCCATATTCTTCTGAATCAATGTTCTCTACATGCCCACCACCTGCAGTGTCCTCCATTTGACTTCCTTTGTCCTTGCGGGTGGCTTCGCCTCCCAGAGTCTTCTGTCGGTTGCTGGATGGGTTGTCCATGTCTTTTGGCAGGTGGCTGGAGCTCGGCTTGACTTGACAGATGTCAGGCTAAGGAGAATCCTAGTTAATCTCCCGGTTGAGCTTTGGTTCGAGATAGGAGGCAGAGACCTCTCTGAAATCCACCGTGACGGTGGAAATTATGAGTGGCTTGTACATGGAGCAGTGAAACTGGAATTGCACTTGCTAGGAGGAGGTAGTGGTAGTGGAGTGCTGGGCGAATCCCCCTGAACGTCGAACCTCAATGGTGCCCAATCTACCATATCCACTGCGAGTGTCCGAGTATCTTCCAGGGAAGTGGGAATTGGAGGGGTTAGGGAGAGGGGAGGTAGATGGGAAAGTGGAGATAGAAGGGGGCAGGGACAAAGGGCGACTGGCACTGCCCTGACTACCACCTTGCCTGCTCCTCATTCTGTGTCGACGGCACATGATTCTACGTCTAGAAAGCTACAACGAGCGGTGAATTGCAGCGTCAAGAGGCAGGCCAAGAGCGAAAGAGGGGATGTTGTAGGGAGCAGGGGAATTCAAATCTGGACCAGAGGAAGGGGCCAAGACCTCCAAATGTAGGTGGCAGAGAAAGGACTGAGAAAAAATGGTGACCATTGCGCTAGCCAAAGAGCTAGAACTTTCCATAATTCCCCACAGGCGAAGGTGTAGGTTGCCATATAGATTAGCCAATTGCTTGTTTGGCGGTCCATGCACATTAATGACTTATCTAACACCTGCATCCAGGGGATTTTAGAGCTCATGTTTTCTTGGACTCATAATTTTTTTTCACAAACATAAAAAATACTATAAATTCATAATAACCTTTTCAATGATCTAAAAGTGATAAAAACCATGATTCATGAAAACTTAAGGCCAGAAGATGGAAACCAAATTCAAAACTATATTTTATGAATGGATGAAAAAAATAAATTGTTTGAGCACCTAGGACCCTTGCATATGGAACCTATTTAACAAAATTCTAAAGTTATTCATGGAACTATGAGTGTTACATCAAAAACACTAGAAAGTGGCAAAAATTGATTATCACACAAGGTGCTCACTTGCATTGACTCTTGCACATTTAGTTTTGTATGGATGGAACATGGAGTTCTATGATAGGTTGTAGTTTTCATAAAATTTCTTTTAGTCTCATTCCATATAGTTTTATGTGTTATAAATGTTGAATGGAGTTAGAGGAAGAAGGGTTCAACTAAATTTAAAGGTGCACTAAATTTAGCAGGGGGCCCCATAGGTGGGGCCAAAGGTGTAGTTTACACTTTATCTCATTATTTTGACTTAGGAAAATTTTAATTTTCTTATAGTCAAAAATTGAAGTGAACTCAACCATCCATTGAGATTGAATCTCAGCCATTCATGGAGATGGTGGGCCTAGATCAACTTCGAAGGAGAAAAAAGGGCACAGACTTGGCTCATTATGCACTAGAAAACTTGTGTGTTCAACTCAACATAAAAAGGGTGTTAAGTTCAGGGCCTAGGGTTTTTAATTTGGCGTAGCTAGGGAAAGAAAGATAGGTCAAACAACCTCAGAATATTCCAATCAATGTTCATCTTCATTTAGGCTTATTTTAGCTATGCAAAGTGGTCATACTCAGGCCATACAAACTTGTATAATTTCCATACAATGCATAGATAGTGAGACCGAGAGGGATCAAAGTACATATCAACTTGTGTTGAGAAATCTGCAGAGTGAAGGGAAGTATTCCGTTCTATTTGTAATCATTTTCTAAATATTGTAAATTGTTGAAGCATAATAAGGAAACACAAGTTTGTAGGTTTTCCCTGGAGGTTGAGGTTTCCTAGTAAAATTTTTGGTGTACTATCTTTTATGGTATGTTTGTCTTCAGTTTTTCCATTGTGCATGCAAGTTATGAAACTCATCATACAATTGAATTCAAGTTAAAGTTTTAGTTTCAATTACTTTGCTTTAGATATTCATTTTTTAGGTTCTAGGTTTCAAGAAAACTAACATGATATCAAAGTATTGCCTATGATTGAGCACAAACATCATTATTATGATCTGAGGGGAAGGTTAATGGTGAAAAGAAGGGCACAGTTCAGTTTAGGGGTTGTGATAGGGTTTCTAGAAAAGTGATCTAGGGTTTATGAGCATATCAAACTATAATATGGCATATTTGGGGCTGAGATTTGAGGACCGCCTTGATGGGGCCTCAAACTTTTGTTCTTGGAGAGAGAGGATTGGTGTAGTGTTGGAGGAGCAAGGAGTTTGGGAGTTTGTGGACAATCCACCAGCCTAACCAAAAATCCTTCAGCTGTTGGATCAACACAACAAGAAAGATGCAAAGGCTAGAAGCATTATCCTTGAAGGAGTCAAGGATGACATCATACCTTACTTATCCAACAAGAAGACAACTAAGGCTATGTAGACAACCATCATAGGGTTGTACCAGGGTTTGAGTGAGGCCAAGTAGTTAGCACTCATATACCAACTCTGGAACATCAAGATGGAAAAGTTCAAGTTTGTGGTATCATATATCACCAAGTTTACCCAAGTGAGAGACGAGCTAGTCGAAGTTGGGGGGACAGTCTCAGACAAAGACCTTGTTAGTTTTTCTTTTTTTGGTTTTCCCAAGTCATGGGAAAACTTTAGTAATTCTATTAGTGGTAGAGAAAACCTATCAAGACAAGAGAGGTTGTGGAGTGATTGTGTCCAAGAGGAGATCTGGATGCATGCAAAAGTTGAGTCTCACGTAAAGATCGAGGAAAAAGAGAATCTCTCCCTAGTTGGCAAAGGGGGCAAGGTCAAGGGAAAGAAAGGCATAGGAGGGGTCGAGTCTAGCTCCAAAGGCAAGAAGAAGAAGAAAGATATCAACAATATAAAGTGCTTCTATTGCCATTATTTTAGGTACTACTCTACCAAGTTTTGAAATAGGAAAAAAGGGTCCAAAAAGGGCCAAGTGATAGCATCAATAGAGGTGGAGTAGTTCACTTCCCACTTTGAGAGGGATTTCTCACTCAACTTAAATGGAAAGCTTAGTGGCTAGCAGTATGTGGCATGTTGACAGTGGAGCATCCTATCACATAACCAAGAATAAGGGGTATTTCAGCCAGTTGACTGAAAAGGACATGTAGTTTCACATAAAACTAGGAGATGGTGACGGATAACTAGCAAAGGGAATGGGTACTGTCAAGTTTGAGAGGGAGTCTAGGAATCCTCTCTACCTCAAATATGTCCTCTACATCCCAGGATTGAAGAAAAACCTTGTTTCAGTCTCAACCTTGGAGAACAAGGGTTATGAGGTTATTTTCAGCAGAGGAAATGCCTTTATCAAGAATTTCAACTCGAGAGAAACCAAGTAGATTGGAGTTAGGGTGAATAACCTATATAGGATTTAGTTTGAGACATTCACTGCCTTGAGTAGCAGAGGAGTTAGTGAGTAGAGCCATGACCTTGGGGAGATTTGGCATAGACATATGGGTCACTTATAATATGGAGCATTGAATATGCTCAAAGAGATTTCCACAGGGCTTCCACAGAGCAGTGTAGACCAACATGAGGTGCGTAAGGGTTTCACACTTCACACGTATACTAATTCATCCTTCCCCAACAAAGATAACATGGCCAAGAGCACCTTGGAGCTTGTTCATCTGGATGTTTTTGGACCATTTTCCTCTCTATCCCTTATGGGATATAGATACTATGTCACCTTCATTAATGATCGCTTGAGAAAGACTTTGATCTTCTTCATGATGAAGAAAGATGAAGTCTTCTTAAAGTTTGTGGAGTTAAAATACTTGGTGGATAACTAGATCGATAAGAAGATCAAGGTGTTGAGGTTAGAAAATGGTGGGGGGTACATCTCCAACACCTTCAAGGACTTGTGTGCTAAGGACGACATCATAACAGATCTCACCATGCCTTATAACCCTCAGCATAATGGTGTGGCTAAGTGCAAGAAAAAGAGCATTGTTTGGGTGGCTAAGGCCATGTTGCATGACCAAGGGCTGCCAATATTTCTTTTGGTAGAGGCATGCAACACTACAATATTGTTTCAAACTAGGAGCCCACACAAGGTTCTAGGCAAAGTCACACCAGAGGAGGTTTTCAAATCCAAGAAGCTTGATGTGTCTCACTTCCAAAATTTTGGTAGTCTAGTTTACTGTCATGTGCCTTCTGATAACTAGAAGAATCTAGAGCCCACAACAGAGAAGAGAAGTTTCGTAGGGAGGGCATTAGGAAAAATCTCACCATGCCCTATAACCCTCAGTAAAATGGGGTGACTCCCTATAACCATCAGTACAATGGGGTGGATGAGCATAAGAACTAAAGCATTGTTGGAGTGGATAAGGCCATATTGCGTGACCATGGGCCACCAATGTTTCTTTGAGAAGAGGCATGCAACGCTGCAATCTTTTTGAAAAACAGGAGCCCACACAAGGTGCTAGGAAGAGTCACACTAGAGGAGGTTTTCATAGCCAAGAAGCCTGATGTGTCTCACTTTCAAATTTTTGGCAGTCTAGTTTACTTCCATGTGCCTTCTGATAACTAGAAGAAGCTAGAGACCACAACAAATAAGGGAATATTTATAGGCTACAATGAGACGTCTAAGGTGTATAGGGTGTACGTCCTAGCACTCAAAAAGATAGTGATTAGGTGTGATATGAAGTTCGAGGAGGAAAGCGCTCTCAGGAAGTCCTTGGAGCATGATCAAGGTGTAGCATAGGAGGAGAAGCAGTGGGCTCCCAAGCAAGAGGATTAGTTAGCTCCTTAGACTTCATCACAATCGGTTATTGAGTATACCTAGCAACACATAGATGAAAAGACCATGCAGGAATAGGAGGAAAGAATAGAGTGAGAGGGGCCCAGTCAGCTAATGAATCCTAGTATAAGGATAGGACGAGCCAAGTGGGTAGATAATTTGATCATGGAGGCTCAGGAGAGAGTTGGAGTCCCCAGCTCCACATTCAGACAGAGTAAACAACCACAAAGATATACAGGGTACATGGAATTGATGAGTGAGTTGATAAACTTAGATCCTTCTTGTTATAACAAGGCAAACTCTTAGCAGGTATGGTGAGATGCGATGGTGGAGGAAAACTCCTTCTTCATGATGAATGACATCTACAAAATAGTGCCAAGACCAGTTGACAAATCAATGGTTGGTTCACGTTGGGTGTATAAGATCAAGCACGGGGTTGATGGGAGTGTAAATAAGTGCAAAGCTAGATTTATGGCCAAAGGGTTCTCTCAAGTTGAGCAGATAGACTACGATGATTCATTTGCACCCATCGCACGATACTCATCAATTTGGACCATATTGGTGATTGCAGTGCAGATGGGGTGGAGGATCTACCAAATGGATGTGAAGACTGCCTTCCTTAACAAAGTTTTTGAGGAAGAGATATATGTTGGGTATCCTGAGGGGTTTGAGACATTCAATAGAGACATGCATGTTAGGCTGAAGAGAGCTCTTTATTGGCTCAAACAGGCATCGAGGGCATGGTATTCCCTAATGACAACTACCTTCTAGTATTGGGCTTCACTAAGAGTGAGGTGGATTCCAACTTGTACTACATTATGGTTGAAGGTCTCCCACTCATTATAGTGTTGTACGTGGATGACTTGATACTGCCATGAGTAGATAGTATGATCTAGGATTATAAGAAGGATCTTGTAAGGGACTTTGAGATGAAGGACTTAGGGTTGATGCACTATTTCCATGCATTGGAGGTATGGCATGGTGATGGGGAGATTTTATTGGGAAAGGGAAAGTACATGCAGGAGATTCTCAAGAGGTTACACATGTAGGATTATAGACCCATGACCATGCCTTTAATCACAAACTAGATGAATGTAGATGCTACCAGAGTAGAGGGCGTTGATGGCACTCTTATAGGTAGCTTATTAGGCTGTTGATGTATCTGGTGAACACACCACCTCACATTTGCTTTGTAATTAACCGGTTGACCCAATTCATAGTTGAGCCAACTATAGTGGATTGGGTTGTTACCAAACACGTGTTGAAGTATCTTAGGGGCACAACAAATTATGTTTTGTATAGGCAGGTTGATGGTGTGATCATTCAAGGCTTCACAAATGCAGATTGGGCAGGGGGTTCAATAAACAGAAAGAGCACTTTAGGTTTTACTTTCAGTGTCGGGTCAACAATTGTTTCCTAGTTAAGCAGGAAGCAAAGATCAGTGGCACTGAGATCAGTTAAGGCCGAGTACATGGCTACCATCCTAGTAGCTTGCGAAGCCATATGGTTGAAGAAAATAATTGTTGGGTTGTTTACTCAGAAGTTGGAGCCCATAGTTATACACTATGACAATTAGAGTTTCATTAAGCTCTCTAAAAATCTAGTGTTTCATGATAGCTCTAATCACATTGAGATCAGATACGACCATATCAAAGATTGTGTTCAAAGGGTAAAGTCAGACTCTAGTATGTGGCTACAGAGGAGAAAACAATAGATATTCTAACGAAGACATTAGAAAGGGGAAGAATTGTCTACTTCAAAGATAAATTGGGTGTAGTACAAAACACATTCATCTCTAAGAGGGAGTGTTGAATGGAGCCAGAGGAGGAAGGGTTCAACTAAATTTACAAGTGCATTAAATTTAGTAGGGGGACCCATAGATGGGCCAAATACATAGTTTATACTTTATCTCAATATTTTGACTTAGGAAATTTTAATTTTCCTATAGTAAAAAATTGAAGTGATCTCAACCATCCATTGCGATCTAATCTCAACCATTCATGGAGATGGTGGGCCTAAGTCAACTTCAAAGGAGCAAAAGAGTGCAAACTTGGCTCGTTATGAACTAGACTACTTATGTGTTCAACTTAGCAGAAAAAGGGTGGTCAGTTCAATGTCTAGGGTTTTGAGTTGAGTGCAGATAGGGAAAGAAAGAAAGGTTAAATAACATCACTATCTTCCAACCAACATTCATCTTCAGCCAGGCCAATTTCAACTACGCAAAGGGTTTATACTTAGACTGTACATACTAGTACAATTTCTGTACAATGTGCAAACAGTGAGGCCTAGAGGGAGCAAATCACATATCAACTTGTCTTAAGAGATCTGCAAAGTGAAGAGGAGTCTTCCCTCTCTTTGTAACCATTTTATGAATACTGTAAATCGTTGAAGCATAATAAGAACACAAGTTTGCATGTTTTCCCTGAGAGTTGGGGTTTCTTGGGAAAATTTCAAGTCAATTGTTTTTTATGGTGTGTTTGTCTTAATTTTTTTCGTTGTGCATGCAAGTTAGAAAACTCAACATAACTTTGAATTTAATACATTTTTTCAGCTTCAATTACTTTTCTTTAGATATTCAATGTTTAGGTTCTGGGTTTCAAAAAAACTAACAATAAATATAGGTTGAAAAGATCCCTTAATGCATTTTATTTAGTCATCAAGTCTCCAAGCTTGCATAACCCTCAATTATGGACACAATATATCCTTAAATCATATTTATATAGCCTTTAAGATCCTTGAAATGGGGGGTACCTTGGATGTTTGCATTTTGTGGCAAAGTACTTTTCCCATAAACTAACTCTTACTTAATTAAATTTGAGAAGCATTTTTAGATATTCAAATCTATGGCATATGAGCACTCCATGTTATATAAATAACAAAACATATTTTTCAGAATTGACCTTGAGTTCATTTGATTTTAAGCACAAACACATGATTTAATTGAGAAAATATATTATAGTTGCTACTACAGAACAAGAGAGAAAATAGAATAAAGGTGTTGAGAAAATCAACTAACTAAGAGACAATTCAAATTAATCATGAAACTTTGATATAGTATTATTGTTGAACATGATATAATAAATAACCTCTCCAAGAGAGAAAAGCAATTCTAACACGGTTGGGGTTCCCTTGTGCATGCACTCAATTAACTAGTTAGTATTCTTAAAATAGTTAATAAGTAAAAAATAGAGTGGGAGACCCTAAATTAGAAAAATATTTGATTATAGGGTTAACTAAAAGTAAGTGTAGTTAAAAATTAGTTATAGCTAATGTAATAACCCTCACATGCAATAATTACCCATGCAAACTCCAAAAATAAGACTAAAAGTCAACATATAAGGTAGGTAGGTGAGTGGATAAGGTGGTTAGGTATGTTATCTCCATAAACAAGAGAGGAGATTCATATTGGACCTTAGGGATATGGAAATTTTCAATAATGGAGAGGAAAAAGCTAGTTCCCAAACACTACTATATTTCATCCTAGGTGTGACCCCTTGCTAATAATAGAATTACTAAAAATAGAAAATGCTAAAAATAGATGATCCCAAATGGTAGGGAAGTTATTGTAGTGGATGAAAAGTGGTCATATGTGCCTCTAATTATGTGTGGAAAAGAGACAAATCATTTCCTAAGTGAGTTCTTCATGAACTCTTGAGTGCGATATACCCCAATAAGATACCTTGGATGTTTTCATTTTATGGAATAGAACTTTTCCCATGGACCTAACCTTTACTCGATTGAATTTGAGAACATTTTTGGATCTTCAAATCTAAGCCATATATAAATCACATAAATCATTTTATAGGCTCACCTTGAGTTTAATATTTTTTGAAGTCTCTTTTAGTTCAGGATCTCATTAAAAAGGTAATACATAGAGCAATCATACTAATCTAAATGTTTATGCACAAGAGCACTTCTCAAGAGAAGATTATATCTTACTTATGGGGAATCCATGGCCAAAATGTAACACATAGACACCTATAGTTGTGTTCTCCACTATAATTTTTTCAATCAATCTTTTCTAAGATAGATTCATCTCATCACAATTGTATGTGCACCATATGGATTGAATCTCATTTATCATGGCTCGTTGATACATTTGAACAAGCCATATTCTCTTCTCTTATTCTCTTGGGTCACATAAGCCTGTCGGACGAAAGTTCACACAAGGGTCTGAAATATCAGGGTCAAAGCACACAATGATCTAGGGTTTTCTATATCTTGGACGCTGACACAGAACTAGACATTTTAGTCCCTAGAAGCTGGCACAATGTGTTATGGGAGAATCTAGGGAGCCTTGGACACTGACACAATGGGTTATGAGAGCGTCCAAGGCTTCAAAGATAGATCAGGTTGTATTAGTTCCTGGGCGCTCGCATAGAGTGGTCCTGAGAGCATCTGGGCTGCCATAGATGCTTGCTCAAACAACCTTATAAGAGTGTCTAGGGCTTGAAGCGTGTCTGGTTATGTTTGACCATGGACACCCTCATCTAGTTCACTGGAGAGTGTTTAAATTTGTTATGGACACATTCATTCAGTTATGCAGAGTGCGTCCAGATCTGCTATAGACACTCACACAACGCCTCCTCCATGTGTTCGGGACTCATGGATGAGTTTTCTGTATTCCAAAGATTCCGTTTAATGACAACAATGTTCATCAGTATCTAGCAGTTGTCTATAGTCAATGACAACACACTTCAGTCCTTAAAATCAGGGTTTTGATTATAAGCATGATTAGATTTGTTTCATGGATATCATATTTGTTTTGTTTCATAGATAAAGTTATGGATCATTTTACTCTCTTTTTTCTAAATCATTTGATGACGATCTAAGAAGAAGAATATTTGCAAGGGTTTTCCCCATAGTGGGTTTTTCCTTGGTCTTAGACGAATCCTGGTGTCACTATGTGTGAGAATGCTTTTCTTCTATTGTTCCTTTATGTTTCACTACATTGATGATGATGGTGATGTTATTTCTATATAATTGCATCTGACGAATAATGGTGTAGATCTGAATAACGTAATGATGATATGGGGTGAACTTAATGTGTAAATGAAGAAATGAAATTATCAAAGAAAAGAATAATGTACCCCTATGACAAATTAACATGGAATTATAGTTGGGCTGAAGAAAATCCATGGAAATCATCCCGATGATGACACCTTTGATGGAAAAAATAAGAGGATGGCAAAGACCTAAAATAATTCTAACGTTTGAAGAAAACCCTAAGCAACTTTATTATTAGGGTTTGATGGATTCTATGAGGTTAGGTTTGGAGAGAAAATATTGGTTTATGGAAACAATATGAGGTATGGAACCTAGTTGGTCAATGTGAAGATGCTCAAGCACTTGAATTTTTTTTGATAAAGCCCTCTATGGGATAATCCCTAGCAGACCTGGTTCGATACCTTGAGGGATCAATTGAGAATTGTCCAACACCTTAAAGAGGACGTCCAACTTCACTTAATGATACTTTAGGACAACACAACTAAGATGTTGATGACTTCGAGAAGAGTGTTGACCTTGGGATTGATCCAAAAATGATGATGACCACCTCCTTTCCCTCTAGAGCCTAAAACATTTCTCAATATGCTAGGATGTTACCAAGAAATATGACATACCCTAGAGACCACAAGACACCCCTAAGTTGGCCTTGCACCTTCTTGATGGATGTTTCCCTATTCCTATACCAATTTGTTGATGATGATGCCTTGAGATCCCTCTAGAAGGGATAATACACCTTTCTTGATGATGACATTGTGCCCTAATCTTGTGAAATCACCCTCATGAGGCCTAGAGTGATGATGTGGGATTAGTTTATGGTGATATCTTGAGGAGGGTCTTTCTTGATGATTGAACACCTTTTTGAAGAAGAGATGACCTTGAGTTAAAAAGAGGTGAATTGTTATGTTTTATCATTGAGGGAGCTATATTTTAGGTCGGATTGTGCCTACTTGACTTGTAAACACTTAAAATATTATTTTTAGGGCTTTTAGTCTAATTTTTCCCTAAATCCACTTGGTTTCCCTCATACAAATAGAGGGAATTCAATTTACAAGTATTATTGTCACATTGACTCATTTTTTCTCTTGTTAAAGGGTGTGCACTAGCTCTCTTGTCTCTTGGATGCAATGAATCAGTAAAGGATAGTGAATTATGTTAGAAGGGATAAAATTGCTTGAAAGGTTTTCTCTTGGAATGATGAAGTGATGCTATGGTGAATTTTACTATTTTTATTGTGAGTATCTTCCTCCATTTTGCAATGTTATAGAATTAGGGTTTCTATGAAGTTTTTATGAAGTTTCTATGAAGTTTTCATGATATGTTGAATATTTTATGGCTCTAAAATCTCCTTTGCAAGATTTGTCACCAAGATACATCAAGGAAATCTAAAATAACATTCATTGACCTTAAATCTCTGATTAATTGAAAATCACTAGAGTTTGATTGAGAGGATTCCTCTCTCTTGCTCTCTCCAACCAAGGTCTTCCACCTTTGACCTCGCCCTTTCTTGAATCCATATACCCAAGATTGATAAGTCACTAGCCTTTGTGTGTAAATATTTTAATATTTTACCTTTTTCTTAATTGTTTCCTTCTAGACTAGGGCTAGATTATAGCAAACTTGATATTAAATAGCATAAAATACATTAAATGTTATAGTCCTAGGGTTACATCTTGCATCTCTTAAATTGAATAAGGAAAATATTATCATTTTTATGCATTTTTCAGCAATAATTATAGGGATATTGTCTAGGGTTTCATAGTTGTTTTGTAAATTTTCAGCCATTGAAAAGTTTCTTCAACCTTTTCCTTGTTTTCCTTTTAATAGTATATTGTTTATCATCGCTTATGGGATATTTTTATTATTGTTCTAAATTTTGTATGTTGTAAATTGCCTTTATTTTAAACCATAATTTATAATAAAAATCACTTCATTAAGGTAGCATGTGTTTGGAATTTATTTGAGCATCTTCAAGACTTATCTAAGACCTCTAGACTTAGCCATAGGTTCTTTGAACTCACTACCTCATTTAACCCAGAGCTCTTCCTTACTGAACATATTTATTTGTGTCTAATAATTAATTAATAGGTTCCTTAGAGGGTATTTAGCCTAAGATTCCTTAGGTTACTTAATCTCTAAGACCTATTGGGGGAGCCTCATTGGGATAATTCCATCCACAAAACAAGAAGGGAACAACAATTAAGGTGGTGGTGGTGGTTGATTGCATTGTTTCTCTTAAATTGGAGTGCCCATTGACCTTCTTTGCACTAGGCTACTAAATTTTGTGGTAACAAGCCAAAACAAAACATTATTGGCAAAACCAACAAGAAATACATGCTTGTCGTCTACTCAAGTTTGGTCTTGGCTGCAACATGGCCAAGATTGTTTAATTTTGGGGGATTCCCTTAGCATTTCAAGCCTCCCAAAAAGAGTTATGTGATAATATTATCTAAATTTTGGGGGATTCCCTTACCTTTTCAAGCCTTACACAAAAAGATCTATGATACAACTATTTAAAGGATTGATAAGAAAATTGATAAATGGATCATAAACCAATGAACTTGGATACCAATTTCCAAATCTACACCAAACTCCTAGTCATTACGCATGCATGATACTACTCCTATTGGGTTTTTTCAATGACCACTTCTCACGATCATATATAATATAATATGATATATGTGGCTGCATCAAAATGCACACTATCTGTATTAAATTCATTGTTGCTTACTACAGTTCATTTTGTGATAGATCAAATAGAAAATATGTATATGAAGAGAGTTGGCTTTGTTTCGGACAATGTGAAATCTATATTATATGTATTTTCATTGTTCGACGAATCCTTGTAGTAGTCGAAGTTGCCTGATCATTGGCATTAACTAGATAGTTGTAGGTTGATCGACTAGCTAGAAAAAACTCTCATGCCTTTTCATGGGGGTTAATTCCAGTTGGACAAAGGGCTTCCGTTGAGTTAATTGGAACCTGCGTTGTATACTAAGAGAATGGGGAGGAAAGGGAATCATTCACACAATGCACATGCAACCAAACTTAGGTAATTTGTGAAAAATCGATCATCCAGGTAATTGATGGAAAAGAAGCATGGAATGTACTGCTCAAAAACCAAATAGCCTTTAGATCCCCTTGAAGTAAAAATACCTGGAAAAATCTAAATCTTTAAACTCTTATCACCACTCTAGCCCATTTAGAGATTACATGGATGTTTGTTGCAAATAGTAATATTAGAACGCATGAGACATTCTCAAGACTGAACTCTATTGTTAAGGTCGCATGATCAAAACATGACTCTCCTCCAATAATACTACATTTGGTGGTCAGTTGTTCTACTTATAAATTCAAAGCTCTAGTAGAAACCACCCAGCTCTTAGGTAAGCATCTATTTTGGTGAGGCTTCAAAAAAGTCACGAACCATTTTGATGCTCAAGTTTGGGAGTGGAAGGCTTGGGCCCTAACCATATTTAAAAGAATAATTTCCTTGATTTTGGAATAGGTCAAAACCCTTATCCCAAATAATTTGGTCATCAACCTCAGGTTTCTAGCTTTGGTAGCTTGGTGAAGGGACTTGAGATGGAATTATGCTAAGGCCTTCAAGAAATGCATGCCAATTGATGCATATAGATGGTTGTGCGTAAAATGACTTTCTTGGATGTCAATATTAATAAATCTCCTTCCCTTTTCTCGTATTTGTTTGTTAAAATTATTTTATAGATTTCCTTTTCTTGAATAGTCTGTATGAATAAGCAAGCCATGTTGATCTTTCTTATCATTCATACAATCCTAAAGATCAAACCAAGTGAGGTTCGAAACATCAATTGAAACAAAATATAATGCAGTGATGCCTGAAAATATCTATAAAAAATTATGGAGACTTAAATCAAAATAGGAAACTTATCTATGTAGGCTCAGATCTATTTGGAAGCCTTTTTTGGAGCAAAAAAATTTGAAACATCAATTGAAACAAGATATAATGCAACTATGCCTGAAAATATCTATCAAAAGTTATGGAGACTTAAATCAAAATAAAAAACTTAGCTTTGTAGGCTCAGATCTATTTGGAAGCCTTTTCTGGAGTGAAAAAAGGCATTGCTCACTTGACCTTGGCCCTTGGAAACCCATCTCCAAGCCAAAACATCAACACTTAGAGGTGGCCTAGCTAAGATGCCCATTCTGTGTCAAGAAGGAAATTATAGAGCATTTGTTCTAGTTTTGTGATTTTGTCATATCAGCCTGAGCATAGGTTTCTAAGTTCTACAGTCAGTTTCTCTCTTCCCATATCCTCAAAAGGCAACCTTTTAGGAGGTGAAATTCCTTGGGTTGTTGAGTTCAATGCAAAGTAGTAGATGCTCAAAAGAGAAATTTTCTTCTATTATATATATATATATATAATATATATATATATATTAATATATATATATATATATATATATATATATATATATATATATATATATATATATAAATAATATATATTATATATTATATAGATAATATATATATATATATATATTTATATATATATATATATATATATATATATATATATATAATAGAATCTAGCATACTAAATACTTCACCTAATATGACAACTAACTGATATGTGAAAATATCCATTTACATATTACAACAAAGCTTGAAAACCCGCTCCAATTACTTAAAATTTTGGGCATTGCACCTTAAACCATTCATAGGTAACCTTATGCTAACTCCCCTACTCACTCAGTTCAGTCTCACAGGTCTGAAGGCCAAACCTAACACTCTACTGGTCATTCTGTCTGTGAGCCATAAGAGAGGCACCATACTTGGCCTCACTGTCTGCCCCTCAGAAAAAAGTGTTCCCACAACTACCCTTGGTCATTTATGATATTAAGAAGCCTTCTAAACCCAAATAGGGAAACAATGAGTGGGAGCCCATCATCATTGTTCCTAAGTAGACTATTGATGAATGGGGGTCAATACAGGGCCCAGGCATGATCCTTGCTACTACATGACATCGTGTAGGCCAACTGTTTCTTATCTTAATTCTGTGGTACTCGTACTTATTTTAGTTTTACTCATTATTTTGCATGTCTGGTGATTTTGGTTATGCACTTAAATATTATTAAATGGCTATGTTATTAGCTCATGGAGGTTGTTTGTTGTAGTCCATCTTTTTTCTATAAAATGCATGCAAATTTTGATCAATGTAATAGTTAAAAAAAGCATTCCATTCGTAAAAGAGAGGAAAAACTTGAAATTATCAATCGTGAAATGAAGCATTTTCTTAATTAAAAACAGAAGAAAAAACCTGAAATGGTCAAAATGTTTACAAAATCCGCATGGTAGAGTGGCACAAACACAACCATTTGAAATGTCACCCACTTGGCATGCTACAAACATGAACAAATAAAGAAACAATATTTGTCTTATATTAACTAAAAAATTTCATCAATGGGCTACACACAAACCTTTTACATTCTCCAATTAGTAGTAGAACAATGGAGTAAAAAATGAAACCATACATGCCCGCATTTGGTAGTTATCGACAAGTCCTCTGAGTCATATTGCCAGTGGTATTTGAGACAACAACAATATTCTCTGGATTAGAATTGAATATGAAACATTCATCATTCACCGACCCAGTGTTATCGACGGTCTTTTCTCTCTTTTTGGCTGGTTGAAGAAAGAGAGGAGATTTCTCTATAATTTCCACCTCTCAATCATCATGAACAGTAGCAATAGAAGCCTTGGAAGAATATAAATGTTTGTTTAGGGACTTCCCAGATTCAAAGTTGGTAGCCTCTCCTCCTCCCACCTCCTCTGAACTAATATCAATCACAATGGTCCCCGAACTCATCCCCTATTCAGTGTCTTAGCCCTAGTGCCATTAAAAAGAGGTATCAAGAATAAGCTTTATTGTCTGAATTTTTTAGTATGGCCTACCCAAAACCCAGCTGCAAGCTTTCAAGTGCTCACAATTCAGGTATAGTTGCACTGAACATGTGAATAATATGGTCCCAAACATCCATAGCAAGAAGTTCTTATGGATTCAAAACCATGAATTATAGTACGCCTGTAGAAAATATTATTGTTTAAGGGTGCATAAAATGTATGCTTCAGAATGGATCAATTGGGTCCCCTACCAATATATGATATTTGGAGATGCAGTTTTATAGTGCAAAATTGATAGCACTTGAGGGCACACCTTACATACAAATAAACATGGGTATAGCACTACATGGAAGATGAATGGGTTAAAGAGTGCGAACACTAACATCAAACCCAACTAGAATCTACTTCAATGTCCTTTGAACCTTCAATTCAATTGGAATTGAAATTCAAAACCATCCAATACCCAAATGGATTTTCTCATTATTGAATTGAATTTCTTCTTTATTTACTTTAATCCTTCTAGAAGGAATTCAGTTCAAGAATGAGAAAATCCAGCTGGTTGTTGGCAGGTTTTGAATTTGGGTTCCAATTGAATTGAAGGTTCACAGGACATTGAAGCCCATGCAAGTTGGATTTGATGTTAGTTTTTACACTCCTTAACCCATTGATATCCCATGTAGTCCCATACCCATGTTTATTTGTATGTAAGGTGTGTCCTCAAGAGATATCAAGTTTGCACTGTCAAACTTCATCTCCAAATATCATATACCGGTAGGGGACCCAGTTGATCCATTCTGAAGCATACATTGTATGCAACCTTAAGCAATAATATTTTCTACAGGCCTACTGTGGTTCATGGTTCAGAAGCCAGAAGGAACTCTTGCTATGGATGTTTGGGACCATATTATTCACATGTTATGTGTAGTTTTACCTAAATTTTGAACACTCGAAAGCTTGCAACTGAGTTTTGGGTAGGATCTACTAAAATATTCAGACAGTAAAGTTTATTCTTGATACCGCATTTTAATGGCACTAGGGCTAAGACACTGAATAAGGGATGAGTCTGGTGACCATTATGCTTGAAATCAATTTAAAGGAGGAGGGAGGACAAGAGGCAACAAACTCTGAATCTGGGAAGTCCCTAAACATGCCTTTAGATTCTTCCAAGGCTTCTATTGTCATTGTTCATGATGATTGAGAGGTGGAAATTATAGAGAAACCTCCTGATTTTCTTCAGCTGACTAGAAAGAGAGCAAAGACTGCCGATAACATTGGCTCGGTGAATGATGAATATTGCATATTGGATTGTAATACAGAGAAGATTGTTGTTGTCTCAAAAACCACTGACAATGACTCAGGGGACTTGTCAATAACCGCCAAACGTGGGCATGTATGGTTTCATTGTATACTCCATTGCTCTACTGTTAATTGAAGAATGTACAAGATTTGTGTGTAGCCCATCGATAAAAATTTTGAGTTAATATAAAATGTATATTGTTGCTTTATTTGTGCATGTTTGGAGCATGCCAAGTGGGTGACATTTCGAATGGTTGCATTTGCACCATTGTACCATGAGCACAGATGGGACTACTCCAAATCCACTCCAAACATCAAAATTCTAGACAACCAAAACTCAATAATATACAGTCATTGTATCCTAATAGCATATAGCTATAAATATTTGATAACATAAATTTTATATTTTTTTTTTTCAAAATTCAACTTAGACATATTTCCAATTCTTAGCCAATTTTAGATTTACTCATTTACAGAATACCAAAATTAGAAATATGTAAAAATTCTACATCTTTATGGACTTATCTCTATAAAATAAATATAAGTATCATTATAAATTGCATACATAACTAATTTGTAATGTAGATGTAATAAAGTAAACATTTTAGATATGAGACCAAACTAACAATGAATATAAAATTTCATATTTTTTTCTTGCTTGGATTAATTATTTTTTGGACTCACTATAACGTAGCATTTTTTATTATTTATCTTAGTGCCTGTTAGGATTTTAGTGTTGCATCTCTAGTATAAGAGTGGTGGTTAGGATCTTCCTGTTGCATCTCTACTAAGTATTTCATCTGTTGATCTAGTTGTCCATCTTTGTTGTGATGATGATCCTCAATAGGGGTTCAAAAAACGTCTACCCTAAATTATCCTTGTGATTTATCAAAATCATGAATCATAGAAGCCTCCAATCTGACATCAATAGAACCATTTAATTAAAAAAAAAAAAAAAAAAAAAAAAAAAAAAAAAAAAATCCTATTAAAATTAGCAATAATTTAAACAATGCATAGAAATTAGCATGGCATAATATAATAAAACAATTCCACATTCTTTTCTTCATTGGTTTATGTTAATTCTTTTTCCAAAGATTTGCTTTGATTAATTATTAACATAGATAAAACTATTTAATTAAAAATTCCTAGTAAAAAATGGCAATAATCTATGTATAAATTTGAGCAAGGCATACTATAACTCAAAAATTTTCTTTCTCAAATATAATAAAACACTACAATAAATAAATTAATTCAAACAATATTGAAATACTACTCAATAATGTATCCCTTCAGTGCCCTAATTCCTTATGACTACAACTATTTGATAAAATATATTTCATATTTAGCTATATCCTTTTCAAAACTAAACACAAATAAAAATCAAATTCTACCATTATTTAAATTCTCAACTAATATAGGTTTACACATCTACAAACTACTAAAATTGTAAACATGCAAGAATTTTTATAACTATGTGGATTTATGTCTTGAGCTCCCTAACTTGAGTTTCAGTTTTATGCTTATTTCCTATATTAAATTAAAAAATAGATCATTCATATATATATTCTATCTTATATATATCTATATATATATATATTATATATTAATATATAATATATATATATATATATATATATATATATATATTATAATTATATAATTTATTTTGAGAGTGCAAGCAAAACATAATGAGAAGCAATTAGAAATGATAATAACTTATCTCATATATAAATTTAAGCAATGCATAATATAATTTAAAATTTTACTTAAAATAAATAAATAAATAAACTAGTTGTAATAAATTTTCCAACAAAGAAGCCAACGTGAGCAGTGATTGCCTTGATAGCAAGGATTTTAGTCCCCAAAGATTTGAGTTTCAAGTCTCAATGGATTAAAAAAATATAAGCAACAAATAAATTGATTCAAACAATGTGAAAATATCACTCAGTAATGTATTTCAACAGTGTATATTTGATAAAATAAATTTTATGTTTAGCTATACTTTTTTCAAACCTAAACACGTAAATATCAAAATAGAAAACATGTAGGAATTTCTATACCTAGATTTGTCTTCAGCTCCCTTAGTTCAACTTCCTAACCAAATAATTTCTATAAGTATATGGATTTATGTCTTGAGCTCCTTGACCCAAAATACAAAACACCAAAATAGAAAACATGCAAGAATTTCTATACACATCTCCAAAATACCAAAATAGAAAACATGCAGGAACTTCTATACCTAGATGGATTTATGTCTTGAGCTCCTTGACCCAAAATACAAAACAACAAAATAGAAAACATGCAAGAATTTTTATACACATCTCCAAAATACCAAAGTAGAAAACATGCAGGAACTTATATACCTAGATTTGTCTTCAGCTCCCTTAATTCAACTTCCTAACCCAATAAGTTCTATAAGTATATGGATTTATTTCTCAAGCTCCTTGACCCAAAATAAAAAACACCAAAATAGAAAACATGCAAGAATTTCTACCTAGATTTGTCTTCAGCTCCCTTAGTTTAGCTTCCTAACCCAAGAATTTCTATAACTCTGTGGATTTATCTCTTGAGCTCCTTGATTTTAGCTTCCTAACCCTCAAGATTTATAGACTCGCAATTCTAACTAAGAAACCCTAGAAATCTAGCTCTATTGATTCAAAGAGGGGCTCTAGTCTAATATAGTAAGATGTTGTAATCTTAGATTGGATGCTTTTGTGATTCATGATATAGAAAACATGCAAGAATTTCTACCTGGATTTGTCTTCAGCTCCCTTAGTTTAGCTTCCTAACCCAAGAATTTCTATAACTCTGTGGATTTATCTCTTGAGCTCCTTGATTTTAGCTTCCTAACCCTCAAGATTTATAGACTCGCAATTCTAACTAAGAAACCCTAGAAATCTAGCTCTATTGATTCAAAGAGGGGCTCTAGTCTAATATAGTAAGATGTTGTAATCTTAGATTGGATGCTTTTGTGATTCATGATATAATGATTAAGATCTTCTAGAAAATCACATGAAGGATTATTGGTCCACACTTTTCGAATCTCAATCTAGCTTCATCATCAAGATTGAGGTTCGAAACACATCCACCAATAATCCTTCATGTGATTTTCCGGAAGAATGAACCTAGATTGGGGTTCGAAACGGGTCGACCCATAATCCTTCATGTGATTTCGAACCTCAATCTAGCTTCATCATTAGGATTGAAGTTCAAAACACATCGACCAATAATCCTTCATGTGATTTTCCAAAAGAATGAACCTTCATGTGATTTTCCAGAAGAATGAACCTAGATTGAGGTTCGAAACAGGTCAACCAATAATCCTTCATGTTATTTTACGGAAGATCTTAATCAAGATGTTGTAATGTCATTTTAACTTTTTGACTTGTTCAATAATAATAACCAACATAGATCCATATTTACACTGGATCTACTAAGCGGAGGGATCAAATCTTTTTCGCGCTATGCTAGTTTTCATATTAAGATATTTGATCCCTCTCAGGGCTTAGTAGATTCAAAGTAAAGATGGATGTATCGTGGTTTAATTCCCGCTTTAATTAGGCTACATTCCACATGAATACCATGGGTCAATACCATTGGTTCTCAATACCATGTGCCATCTTTATTTTTATTAATATTAATATTAGGGTTAATGTTTTTTTGCATGGTATTAATAATAATTTGGCCCATAGGCTTCACATAAATAAAACCTCATTTTTGAATGTTTGTAAATATAAGGTGAATTATGGAGTAAATATAAAAAAATGTTTTATTTATTTACCATACCTCTTTTATAAATATGGTATTTGGCTCATGGTATTTAGCCCGTGGTATTCCCCCAACTCGACTGTAGAGCACCTCTCACCCCAATAATAATAATAATAATAATAATAATAATAATAATAATAATAATAATAATAATAATAATAATAATAATAATATATCCTTGAAATAAGAAGATTTGATATAAAAAATAATCTAGAAATAATATATTCCATTAAAAATTAATATTTAACTCAAATCTAGTTTTTTAAAATATTATAATTTTTTATGGAGATTATCTAACATATTTCTTTAATTAAAATTGATTACTTTACTTAAATTTTATTAAGTTTATGCATGGTTATTTTTCTTTATTGTTTTAAATTTATAACTAACCCAATTACATATATTAAATGGTTGATAAATTCGGATATGTATGAATCCATAATAAACATCAAAACCCTATCAATTTGTAATAAGCATTGAAACACTTTATTATACATCTCATGTTGCTAAAAAAGAAAAAATCATAAAACTAACTAAAAGGTCCATCTTAACTCTAGATATGGGATCAAAATCTCTAGAAGTGCAAAAACAAATCTAACTAAAATGTTCATCTTAACTCCAGATATGAGATCAAAATCTCTAGAGGTGCAAACAATTCAGGGAATATTTGTGATTGGTGAGATTTGATCCCTAACTAAAAGGTCCATCTTAACTCTAGATATGGGATCAAAATCTCTAGAGGTGCAAAAACTTGAGGAAAGGTTTGCACTTTGTGAGATTCGATCCCTCTGAATGGTTGATAAATATAGAGTTAAGATGGATTTAGGCTGGTTTAGTTATTAATAATTAATAAGTATAATTAATAATTTTTATTTTTATTTATTTATTTTTATGTAATTTCAGTGAGTCAAAATGTTTTAATTAATAATATTTTTTAATGTAATTTGATTAATTCAAATGTTTTGATAACCTAACATAATATGACATTATGACCTCTATTCCATATTGGGTGAGAGTGTCTTACAATACAAAAATGTAATAAAACTAAAGTAAAAAAATTATAAAAAATTTTGATTATGAAATGAGAGATGATTTTTGGGCATGTGGTATTGATGAGACATGGTATTGGCCCATGGTATTGTAACAAAAAAAAACACAAGCTAATAATACTCATGGTAAAGTGTAACAAAGCCTATATACAAGTCAATAATATCGATGGTGAATATCCATAGTTAAAAATCTTGTTATATTGTAAGTATTAAGTTTTTGTGTGTATTAATGAAATTTAAATATGGTTACAAAATTATTGTTTTAGTTTATATGGTAAAATGGAGCTTAATTTATAGCTACTATTTATATCTTATATACTTTAATGTGATAGAGGGTTTAGATATATCTTTTTGCCTTTGGATTTAATTAAAAAATTGTTATAAAATTAAATTCAAATAAAATTACTTATAAAATATTTTGATTGTGAAATGAGACATGGTTTTGGGCATGTGGTATTGATGAATCATTGTATTGTATAGAAGCCTATTTACGAGCTAATAATATCTATGGTAAAGTGGGCATGAGTATCCATGATGAAAAATATTATTATATTGTAAGTATTAAAGTTTTTATATGTTTACTAATTAAACATGTTAATATAAATTCGACATATTGAGTAAACAGGGAAAAATGTTTACATGCTTTCTTAAATTACACCTACACATATACCCTATAATAGGTTGCAGAGCGCCCCACACAATTATAACTCTACTTTAAATTATTTTATTATTATTAATTATGGAAAAAATTAATTCCCCAATAGGGGTGAACAAACCAAGGGATGTGGTCATTGAGGAGAGTGCCTGCCACCCCATCAACTTGCTTGGCTACTAAGGTGGGGTGGCATGACACACCTTTTTCATGTAGACTCACGTGTAGATTAAATTCATGTCAATGCAATGCACGTTTAATTTAATCAATTCGACGATGGAGGAAATACATATGAAGGAGGGTTTAAACCCTGCTTGGCGGTAAGGACTCTAGTTCTACAACACTATAAATGGAATTGCCTTCAATTGTATTTATGCCTAGTTTTTTTCTTTGGATAGTCGTTTGAAGCTAGGGTATTGTGCTCGTTCTAGTAGTGAGGGTCTAATTAATTTAAAGGTTATGCACTAAATCTTGGCAAGCTCGAGGTGATGATAATACTTCTCAATTGCAACACATTTGGGATGCCAACACAAGGGTTCCTCAACTTTCACAACAACAGTTTGGTCCCAAAATTAAGGTGTTGGTGTTGTTCTCCAACATAATTGAGTGCTAGTTGAGTTTGATCATGGGTTCACAGGCCTAGAATAAGGTATGGCTAACTATTTACTGATCTTGGTTTGACCTCTTAGTTGTTGTTGGTCTTCGTTTTGATAATTGGTTTTTCTAAGCTTTGTTTTTGAAAATTTGGGAGCTTTATAGACCTATGTCTTGTTTTGGTTGAAGTCATGGTTTCACTACTCTATTTGAGATCGTGGGGGTGTGACTAGCGAGGGAGGTGTTATCCCACTACCTCTCCAGGTTTCCCTCACTGCTTTGGTTGTTTTCTAGTACCTTGTCAACTTAATTTGGAATTTTGACATGCTGGTGGATGTTATGGTTATTTCCTAGTTCTGGTTTCACCCTTGGTTGTCAAAGTTTTTCATACTTGGATGAGGTATTGGGTTCCTAGTCTAGGATAGACACAACCAATGACCTTCTTGTTGCGTCACCCTCCTCATTCATGTTATTTTCTAAAGGACTTTATGTCTTTATGCTGGAGGGTTGCGATCTCCTAACCATCCAGCTCTTGTGATTCTGTGTTGGGTATTTTCTGTATCTATTCGAGTGGATGGTTATTCAAGAGTAGCTTGGGGGTTTGGAAATCTGGGAAAATTTGGCACCTTCGATGGATTTGTAGCTTTTATATCTCCAAGACCTGTTGGTTTTCAATCCAGATCATTATGCCACATCAACATGCTAGAGTTAGGAGGGGGATGGGTGAGAGATGACAACATGACAGACTTCGATTGGAGGATATAGGACAAGGCAAGGCCATTGACCCTATCCCATCTGATGCTCCTAGTATTGAAGATCATGTCCCTACTCATGATTTCTTTGGTATTTAACTTAGACAAATCACTCTACTTTTAGATCGACGTAGTAGGGATCGACACAATGACAAGAACAAGATTATTTCCTTAATGATCTTTAGAGAAACTAGTGGCATATGCAAGATAGATTGGCTAGCCTACAAATGGGATAATGGCACCTACAGGAGAAACTGGACAAATTTAAAGGAATATTAGACCACATGGAGAAACATGTGCATTGTGACTTCAAGCCTCCGCCATCACTATTATAAATTGTAGAAGAAAAGGATTCATTTGAGGTGTGCCTTAGTCAAATGCAGAAATTTGAAATTCCACATCAGCACGATGAATTGAGTTGTAGTTAGCAGTAGTGATATGGCCAAATCACTCAGTTAAATCAGCCAATTTGAGACTATGGGCTAGAAGTACAATTGTGCATAAGTTGATTGCTAAGATATATCAATCTAGTGGAATTATAGTTAGTGAAACTCAGTTATCTGATCTCTAGTCATGAATAGAGTTAGTAGGAGTTCAGTTGAGTAGTTGTAACTATTGTTAAATCACTGATCTCTTAATTAACTAGTCAATTTACTAGATAGAGCCCTAGTCATGCATGCGATTCGAATTTCCTGGTTTGAGTGGAGAAAAAAGGCACATTGTAATTTGCAATTGTATACTAGTTGAGTGCAAGTTTTGCATTAAAGCAGGTGATCAATTACTCAAGGATTTGAGAAAAGAAATAGGGAATTATTCTGTTTTTTAGGAGCTAATTTCCTCAATGATTATGCAAGGAAATAGGAGGAAGGTTGAGGCATATTTTGGCTAAGCGTTGGTCAGAGCAAATTAGAGAGCAGGAGTTCAGTATTATAGTGCAAGTTGGGCTTCAAGATTAAAGTTGTCATTGTAATAGATCCATATTCTCATCTGATTTAATACAAAATAGAGGAGGGGTTTTTCCCAATTGGTTTCCCTGGGAAAAACACTGTGTTCATTGTGTTTTAATGGTGTCATGTTATTGCATGTGATTCTATTGTGTGTTTTCATTTTCGCAGATTGAGTAGAAGAAAGTCGTGACTATTGTTTTCAGTCTGAATTCCTTAGCAACTACAAATTTTGAGCTATTTATACATGGTATCAAAGCTATTGAAGACTGCATAGAAACCAAGTTCCATATGTTCTCTTAGAAAGAATTGATTTGCAAAGATTTTTGGTGCATATCTTCTTCAATGTAGGAACAATGTCTCTGAGTGGATCGGTGCTTGACTATGAATTGGATGGCATCTCGAACTTTTGTGCTTGGAAATATAGGATGGAAGTTGTCTTGGATGACAATGGATTATTAGAGTACATAAAAGCTGACATTCCAAAGCCATCTGATTCTGATCCATAAGCACAAGCTTAGTGGAAGAAAGACATAACAAAATCCAAGAGAATTATTTTGGAGGTGTCATAGATCATGTGGTTTCGAATTTGCATGACAAAGGGACTGCCTTTGAAATGTAGAAAACTCTCATAGGTTTATTCCAAAGCAGTAGTGATGCCATGAAATTGGCATTGAGAGATAAACTCAAGAAAAATCAAATGGGAAAAAAATGAAATTATTGTTCAATACCTATCCAGGTTCACTCAAGTCGGAGACGAACTTGGAGGAGTAGGAAAAATTGTGCCATCATCTGAAATTGTGAGCTTAGCACTCCTTGGTATTCTAAAGTCTTGGAACAACTATCAAGATTCAATCAATGGGAGAGACAAACTACCAGATTGGGAGAGAATTTGGGTTGATTTGGTGTAGGAGGAGATCAAAAGGAAACTAGAGATGGTGTCACATCCAAGGTTTAGGAGGAAGAAAAATTTTCTCTAGCTAGAAAAGGAAAGAAGGATAAGGGAAATAAGGCCCAAGGTAAGGGATAATCTAGGAAGAACTATGGCAAGAAGAAAGACCTCAATAAAATTAAATTTTTTCACTGCCATGAATATGGTCATTATGAAATCAGGTGTCTGCACAAGAAATCTAGTAAGAAGCTTGCAGGAGCAGTAGGAGTCGATGCTCTCACATCACAATTCAATTTGTATTTCACCCTTATTGCATGCACGGAAAGTATTGTACGAGGAAATGTATGGTACTTAGATCCTAGTGCTTCATTTCATATGACAAGAAGTAAGGAGTTCTTCAATACCCTGGAGGAGAAGGGCCTACAATTACGCATAGAACTTGGAGATGATGCAAGCTATAGTACCAAATGGATTGGTACTATCACCTTTAAGAGGGAGTCAAGCTCCTACCTTCACAAGTATAATGTGATTTTTGTAGATCATTTTTCCTGCAAATGCTAGATCTATGTTAATTTTTTCAAAATGTGATCAAATTCAACCTTGGACAACTCAAATGGCTAAGATAATGATTGCATTAGATTTCTATTTTTGAGATGACCAAAGTCAACCTAAATATCACCTTATTTGGACAAGAGAAATTTTAGTTTTTAATAATTTTTATTATGGAATGGGTCGGCCCTAACCACATGTGTAACTTCTTAAGTCGACCTCAACCCCAAGTGGACCCTCATGAAAGCCTATAAATAGAATATACCTCAAGCTCATTTAGACACATTTGAAAAAGCCATATTCTCTTCTCTTATTGTCTTGGGTTGCATAGGCCCGTCAGACGAAATTTCGCACAAGGGTTTGAAATCTTAGGATCAAAGCTCACACTGATCTAGGGTTTTCTATATCTTAGACACCGGCACAAAACTGGACATTTTAGTCCCTAGAAGCTGGCACAATGTGTTATGGGAGCATCTAGGGAGCCATGGACACTGGCACAATGGGTTATGAGAGCATCCAAGGCTTCAGAGATAGATCAGGTTGTATTAGTTCCCGGGCGCTCAGATAGAGTGGTCCTGAGAGTGTCTGGGCTGCCATAGATGCTTGCACAACAATCTTATAAGAGTGTCTAGGTCTTGAAGCATGTTTGGGTATGTTTGACCATGGACGCCCTCATCCAGTTCACTGGAGAGTGTCCAAATATATTCTGGACACATTCATCCAGTTATGTAGAGAGCATACAGATCTGCTATATACACTCGCACTACGCCTCCTCCATGTGTCCGGGACTCATGGATGAGATTTCTGTATTCCGAAGATTCCGATTAGTGACAAAAATGTTCATCAGTATCCAACAGTTGTCTATAATTAGTGACAACACACTTTATTCCTCAAAATCAGGGTTTTAATTATAAGCATGATTAGATTTGTTTCATGGATATCATATTTTTTTTGTTTCATAGATAAAGTTATGGATCATTTTACTCTCTTTTTCTGAATCATTTGATGACGATCTAAGAAGAAGAAGATTTGCAAGGGTTTTCCCCATAGTGGGTTTTTCCTTGGTCTTAGACGGATTTTGGTGTCTCTATGTGTGTGAATGCTTTTCTTCTATTGTTCCTTTATGTTTCAGTACATTGATGATGATGATGATGTTCTCTCTATATAATTGCATCTAATGAATAATGGTGTAGATTTGAATAATGTAATGATGATATGGGGTGAACTTAATATATAAATGAAGAAATGAAATTATCAAAGAAAAGAATAATGTAGCCCTATGACAAGTTAACATGGAATTAGAGTTGGGCTAAATAAAATCCATGGAAATCACCGCAATGATGACACCTTTGATGGAAGAAAGAAGAGGATGGCAGAGACCTAAAATAATTCTAGGGTTTGAAGAAAACCCTAAGAAACTTTATTATTAGGGTTTGATGGATTCTATGAGGTTAGGTATGGAGAGAAAGCTTGGTTTATGGAAACAATATGAGGTATGGAACCTAGTTGGTCGATGTGAAGATGCTCAAGCACTTGAATTTTTTTTTTATGAAGCCCTAGATGGGATAATCCCTAGCAGACCTGGTTCGATAACTAAAGTTAACATTGGTATATGGACCATGGACATTGATGGATCTTAAAGTTTGGTGCAAGAGGGAGAGGATCACCTCTCATTAAAGATAAGTATTTTTTGACTTATGATGCCTCTTAATTTTGTTTAGACCTATGGATATGGTGATTATTTTTATTGCTTATACTTCCTCCATTTGTATTTGAGTATATGGATGTTTCTAACCTCCTTCATGAGATGTAATGATTATATCCCTCTTGAGGATCATGTGTAATGCAAGAAGTATTCCTAGATTCAGAAGAGGTAAATAGGTACTTTATGAAATGGTGGAAAGCACTACAAGATGCCTATAAGAAGGTGCACTGGTATTTGAATACCACAAGGTATGCATGGTATGTTGTCTTTCAATTATTGGCTCGGTAAGCCCTAAGGTATCATGAGAATGTCTCTTTCTTCGATGGCTCATACAAGCATATGAAAGTGAATTGGATCTATGTTTCCTATGATGAAATGATGCACCTGGTGTTGAACATTTTGATCTTCTTGAATTCCATAAGGTTATCTAATATTGATACATTGATACACTTGATGATTGGATAACATCTATTTGTTGGATATCTTAATCTATAAGGAAGGCTAGCACCTTGACTCTAGTAAATGATACTCTTGTTACTTTTCATGATGGATTTTATATAGAAGGATAGCTCGTTGACTCGTATACATGAGTCTACTATAATGCTTGTGATAAACATGATGAAATCATCTGGAAAGAGAGATTAACACTCTTGTTGTTTTGATAAAGCTTTATTGAAATAACTAAATTAATCTCATTGATCATGATAATCATGGTATCCTTAATGTTATAGGTATAAATATGAGATTGATATTCTAGACCTCTTACTACTTATGGTCATGTCTTGATGGCATATGGTCAAACTGAATGTCCTAACTTGATGAAGTGACTTTATAGAAAGTGCTATTGTGTTCATAATCTCTGAGATATGATGCTACATTTATATGCTTCTTTGAGTCTAATATTTGATGAAAAATTGAAGTCATGATGCTGATAGCCATGATAGATATATGTTTATGATGTAACGGATCTTTTGTTGCATGACTCTACTAGAGACAAACTGATGACATGAATGAATATGAATGAAGTAGATCCCCAGTTAGAGGGAGAATCTCTTCTCAGATCACTATTTGCATTATGCACTATTGAAATATGATTTATGTGCATCTAACATTATTGATCTGCAATAGAGTCTCAGATATGAAGCTCATAAATAAATTATGGTTTCTAGTCCAGACGCAGTCACAAATCTGGGAGATCTCATCCCTAGAGGCTCGCATGCTAAGGCCCAGATAACATCTAGGAAGCTAAAGATGCTCTCATGCTAACCTAAAGGGAACATCCATGGTGTTGACTACAATTGACCATCATCTAAAGCTTTTTGAAGTTTTTTGAAGCTGTGTGAACTTTTAATAAAGGTGTATCTAATATACTCTACCTCTGTAATATGATTTCTGAAGTTGTTGGGTTAAATTGTTGATCACATAAGAATGAAGTATTGCACATGAAATCAGATGTTCACCTAGAAAGTTTTAGTACCACAGATGTGTTGAAGCTAGCTGCAAGATCTGCAAGTAGGAAAAGGTTGAATTTTTTCCATAATATGAACATGCAGACTAAACTTAAGTTTGCAGGTGACTGGGACAAACATATAGATAGGTCAATATGGTTTTGCTACAAGAGATTGGCATGATCTGGCTTATTGATATAGATGAGCAGTGTTTAGTGTTTTGTCATGATACTTGATAATAACTTTGAATTGATGATTGAGAGATGCTTTGGTTATATATCTCTCTAAGATTGGACTTGATCCGATGTCTAACAATTTGATTTTACATTTCATGATATTACCTGAGATCAATGCTATGTGGGTATTCAGAAATTGGCCTCCTTGTTCCTAGTACAATGGTTGAGGTAATGATAGTTGTGATTCAACATGATTTGAAATAACTGCATGGATGTATTGTTATTGATAGATACTATTCTTAAGCACATTTGGATGCTACTTTAGTATGAGATCTTGGACGAGAGGTCCATAGCATGACCGAGGTTGAACATGATGTTGCTAGTATGGCTAACTGTGAGGCAAGATGAAGAAGCTCCTTATAGAGTTTTCTAAGCATGATCTGGATAGGACATGGATACATTATGATCTAATTAGCATAAAGTCCCATATTTATAGTTAGTACTGAGATACTCTCATATATTGAGACAATGTAGCTATTCAAAACAAGCTCAGGCTTGTGGTTGATGCCTCCTTGAGAGGGAGGATGATTATGGTATCCTTTTGTGATTTATATGATTATATATGATCTAACATGATATTTGATTTGATGTTTTATTTGAACAGGAAATGACTATTATTAAGACAAGAAAATACCATATTTGAGTATGATGAGAGCATCACTTATCGAGGACACTGAGCCAACTCTTCCTCCTTATTTGAGCTCCCAGGGTGAGGAATTGAGATGGAGGGCTCTTGCGATTCATGGAACTTTGGAAAATAGGGTGTTACCCCTATCTGTTACCCATAGGTTTAGAGGATGTTGCTCCCTTGTTTTGTCTTTGTAGAGTATACTCTAGTTGGCATCATACCCATAAGCAGGTCGGCTTGTCGGGAATACCACTTCTCGTTTGGCCAATGAATTGAGAATGTAGTTGGGGTGTACAACACAATTCGATTATGATGCAAGTGTTTTACCACCTGACTATTTAGGGTCATCGATGGGAAGATCAATAGGCAATACGATGGGTTGACATAACCCTATGCAATTCCATATTGATATTGAGCTCTTGATGAGATCTCGGGGTTGATATTTTCTCCCCTGTGTGTTTGGAAATCCTATTTACCTATATGGGTTTGTAGAAGTATATCTCCCCCATGAGATTCTGGGTCGATATGTACTCCTTGATGTGGTTCTAGGTTGAGATATCCTCCTTGATGATATTGTCTCCCACGATGATTGATAATGTTATTTCGGGTAGCAACCCACTGGAAGAGATTCCAAGTAGAAGCCTGATGGATAGAGGGTGGTAACTTAAGCTCCCCTCTAGTAACAAATTCTTCTTCTTCTAGATTTGAGAATGTTCAACATACGACCAAGACACCTGAAGAAAGACTGCGAGTCTCGAAAGGGAAAAGAAGGAGACGCACAACAAGAAAATAATCATGAAGCGAATGTAACAAGTGATGTGTTGCAAGATGCTTTGATTATTTCATTAGAAAATATTATTGATGCCTAGGTGGTAGATTCAGGGTCCTCATTCCATGCCACACCTAATAGGAAACATTCTTATGATTATGTTCAAGGAGATTTTGGATAGGTTCGATTGGGTGATGATAAAACTTGTAAAATCATTGGAATGGGTACAATTTTCATAAAATAGCAAAATGGAAATCAGTGGCTATTGAAGGAGGTAAGGCATGTTCCAGATCTGAAGAAAAATATGATTTCAATAGGGTAGTTGGGAGGTGAAGGTTGTGTAACTAATTTCACAAATAAAACCTACAAGGTCACTAAAGGATCCCTAGTAATAGCAAAAGGAGGAAAGGTTGGTACATTGTATTTATGCAATGGTATTTCTAATTATGTTAATGATTTAACCTCTACAGGAGAAGATACAACATTGTGGCATCATAGGCTTGGGCACATGAGTGAGGAGAGGATGCAGATCCTTCACTCAAGAAATTTGTTTCCAGGTTTGAAGCATGTTGATTTAAAATTCTGTCAGAATTGTGTTTATGGAACAGAAGAGAGTCAGATTCCTTAGAGTTGGGAAAGAAAAGAAGAGCGAAAAATTAGAGCTTGTGCATACAGATGTATGGGGACTTGCTCAGGTATCATCTCTTGGTGGCTCTCTTTATTATTTTACTTTTATTGATGATGCAACTAGAAAAACCTCGATTTATTGTATTCGAAATAAATCTGACGTATTTGATATTTTCAAGAAATGGAAAGTTTTGGTTGAAAATGAGACATGAAAAAGGTTGAAGTGTCTCAGATCAGACAATGGAGGTGAATATTGCAACAAAGAGTTTGATAGGTAGTGTTCACAGAATGGAATTCGTAGAGAGAAGACAATTCTAGGAACACCACAAGAAAATGGTGTGTTAGAAAGGATGAACAGGACAATCATGGAGCATGCAAGGTGCATTAGATCGCATGCAGGATTGCCTTTACAATTTTAGATAGATGTTGTAGATACTACTATTTATCTAATAAATAGAGGGCCTTCAAGTTCCTTGGATGGTGGTATTCCAGAGGAGGCATGGACAGGTAAAAAGGTAAACTACTCTTTTTTAAAGACTTTTGGTTGTTGAAGCCTTTCCACATAATAAAGAAAATAGAACAAATATTGGGAAAAATCAAATAATATTTCTCCTTTTATTGGACTTGGTTAATGATTTTGTTATCTCTTTATGATTATGAAAAACACAAATCATTAGAGCATAGATGCATATTCAATGAAAGGTTTGTTATAGGATCAGCTGCAGGAAAAGAAACAGGAAAAAGAAAACAGAGAATACACAGTGCTTGACGAGATCACAGGAAAAGTGATGGTGCTTGAAAATCATAATGATCAATAGCCAAAACAACAACCACAACAGCAACAAGCACCTCAAACACTTGAAAGTGGTGTTAGAATATATACCAGGATAAGTAGACCCCCTGAACGATACTCTCCTTCATTATATTATGTGTTGTTGACTGATTCTGGTGAACCATAATGTTATGAAGAAGCAATACAGGGAGAAACCAGGAAGAAGTGGGAGAAAGCCATGGAAGGAGAGATGGACTCCTTAGCACATAACCAGACTTGAGACTTAGTCAGGTTGCATACAGGTAAAAAAACATTGCAGAATAAATGGGTTTACAAGTTGAAGGAAGAAGATGGAGGTAGAAAAAGGTATAAAGCTAGACTTGTGGTGAAAGGGTTTGCACAGAAAAAGGGTATAG